>APFE031370735.1:67858-218084 GCA_000404065.3 Pinus taeda
TTTTCCAAATTCACATTTGGAGAGTTTAACATAAATTTTTTCTCTTTTCAAAACATCTAATGTCTGCTTAACATGCTTTAAATGTTCTTCCCACGTTTGACTAAAAATCAGAATGTCATTCAGATACACAATAACAAAATCATCAAGAAAAGGTATGAGTACATCATTCATTAATCTCATGAAAGTAGCAAGGGCATTGGTCAAGCCAAAAGGCATAACCAGCCATTCATACAATCCCTACTTTTTTTTGAAAGTAGTCTTCCATGCATCTTGCTCTGCAACTCTGACTTGATGGTATCCACTGTGCAAATCCAGCTTGGTGAAATAAACAACTGCCTTCAATTGATCTAAAAGATCATCTATGCAAGGAAGGGGATAACAATTTTTGACTGTTATCTTATTCAGTGCTCAGTAATCAATGCAGATTCTCCACGAGCCATTTTCCTTTCTCACCAAAATGATTGGTGACCCACATGTTGATGTGCTAGGCTTGATGAACCCTTTCTCGAGCAACTCTTGCACCTGCTTCTTGATTTCATCATTCTCTAAAGCGGACAACCTGTACATCCCAATGTTAGGAAAAGGAACATCTTGCTGCAAAACAATATCATGTACTATTCCATTTTTGGGTGGCAGACCTTTACGTTCTTGAAGTAAGACATCATACTCTGAAACAATCTTTTCTATATCAGCTTGCTGATCAACATTACAACCCTCAAATACATTGGTTTTATCAGGTGTCTTTTCCTTTAAAACCATCAATAAGAAATATTTGCATGAATTTATCATTCTTTTCATCTGTCCTAAATTTATAAGAGTATAATTATTCTTGAGCTTATGAGCTCTTACAAAGTATTCGATTCCACCTTTAACAAGTAGATACTCGTTCTCAGCACTACAAAAAATAGCCTTTCTATCATACAAGTAAGGACTTCCTAAAACAATTCCACATATATCCAAAGGAATTACATCTAACTCAACCTCATCTACAAATGCTGACCCAAAAGAAAACTTGAGTTTGCACTGTTTAGTCACTTGTAGTTGTGCTATATCATTCAACCATCCTATTATCTCAAAATCAGACCCTGATAGGCTTCTGTGATTAGGTAGACCTTAAGTAACTATTTCAAACCTACTTTAGGCTGAGGCTTAGCCTCCCCAACCTAAGAGGGCTCTCTCACAAGATTAAAAATTTGGATAATGAATAAGATGGCTAAATCTATGAAACAAAATGAACAAGTATAAGAGGTTGATATACAATTAGAAAGTATCCATTAGGCTTATGGAGTTAGATATGCTTCAGTATTGACAGTAAAGTTAGCTTTGCATAGAAGTCAGGGAATTCAGAATCCAACATATGTAGAACACACCAAACACATAGAGGACCAACACAGTTTACAAATGTATGCAGGAAATTAGAACAATGTTAGTGATTTCTAAGTGACCACACATTCATAACGCTGTAGATAATAGGAAGAAAACAACACAATACATTCAGAACATCGAATTCCTTCTGATTCCTGAGAAGCAAAGCCAATACTATATTACTAGAAAATAGAGTCTTTACACAAAGCACAATATAAGAGTTTTTTTCAATAATTTTCCAACCCTTTGTACATCAGAGGTTCTGCTATACATAGAGCTATCCACAGTCACTAAGATTCCAAGGGGACAAGAAAGATGGTTTAAAAATTTCAAATTTGATATGACCCCCTGCGAAGAATTTCTAAAGCTGGAGTTCATTGATTTAGATTTAGACAAGTCTGTACCCAGAAATTTTGTCAAGGACTCATATGCCAATTTACTTACCTGCATACAGAGGTATTTTACTTGCGAGGGGAGGTATCATAAGTTCTATTCATATCACTTCAAGCTTTTGTTGCATTTCACAGGAAAGATATCTCTTGATTTACCTTTCTACTTATTTCGTAGCCTATGCAAAATGTACGACAAGGTCCAACAAAAAGAAGGAAGCCTGTGAGACCTCATTGTTTCACCACGGCTTAGTCAAGTTGATTGTTTTGCATGAGCTCCAAAGAATAGACAGGGACTAGTCCACATTCATATTTATGTCTGGCTTCAAGAATGAAACTAGCCTCAGTCCTCAAACTATGAAAAATTCTCCACCAGCAACTGGTCATCATGCATAAACAAGATCCAGGAGATTCACAAAATTGAAGGCTGGGAAACAAGTAAAGGAGCCCGCCAGATCAATGGTTATCCAAGACACACCCCAACAGTCCCAGAAAGAGAAAACTCAGATCAAAGAGGGTGTACATGAATCATCTATAGGTGAAGTAGTTCAGAGAAGAATGACTAGGAGCCAGTTAGCTAAAGAAAAAGGCAAGACAATGGTTACTAAAGAAAGCCCGGTTTCAAAGGGAAAATTGAATGACTTACTACAAGCTATTGATATTGAAGAATCTCCCCTGGTTCAAGCAGATTTGATAGAATCAGGTAAAGACAAGACCAAAAATATCAAAGCCTTGAAAAAGCTCAAGTTTGATGATCAGCTTGATAAATTTGTCTTTAAGCCAAGAAGACCTGTGATGAGGTATTTCAAACAGGTACAAGAGATGCTGCCAGAAGTAGGTGAAACAGAGTAGATAAAAAAAACTCATGAAATACCTGTGACTTCATTAGAAACATCATCACAGCTACATAAAGAAGATAGAAATAAGATAGTTATCCCTTAGGAGGAATATAGCATTGAAGAGCTGAAAAAGAAGTTGAGGTTAGCAAATCTCGAAATTGCTAGATTGAAGAAAGCCTCAAGGAAACATGCAATCAAGGAAGCTCATTTTAATAAAATGGAGGCTTTTTGGGAAGACAAAACAATTTCAATACCCGAGGTGGTTGAATGTAATGCCCAATACTATACCTGGATATTTCCTGCATTAAAGGAAGCAGAATTCATCAGAAAAGTTAATACGAACCTGAGAGTTGGGATCAGAGTCATGAAAAGGAAAATTGAGGATTTGAAGATCTAGCTAAGCCAGCGAGAAAGATTTCCTTAGCTAAGGAAAATAACACAGCAGGTAAGGGTAAGTCCCAAATTTTGATGATTTACCATGTTCAGTCTTGAATAGCTTCAGGGCAGCTGAAATGGACATTTCAATATAAAGAGACTCAAGACAGTCAAATTTTGGCTTAAAGCTGTGTTTTTGTGATTACGCAGTAGTTTCGTAGCGTGCTACGAAACTGCTGTAGATGATGCCTAATGCACAACAGTTTCGTAGCCCGCTGCGAAACTGTTGTAGCTGCATAATTAAACTCAGTCGACCAATTTTGAGTGACCGAGCAGAAATTTTTAAAAGGGAGTTTCAGAAAGGATCATTTACAATGTGCAAGCAATCAACAATGGCAAAATAAGCAAGCAATGTGAACTCTAAGCTTTTTGTTATACAAATGATCACCACTAGTAATGTCCATGACTTTTCAAATAGCATTGAAGAGGTTTTGTCATCACACAGGTATATGGAAAATGTTTACAACACATGAAGAACGTGGCACTCCAATAGATTTTTGGGTAATTAAAAGAAGAACAACATGGTCAATTGGTTTTGAATATCCTTGAGGAAACCAAAAGCAGAAAAACAGGGGCAGTTTCCTACTTCTTAGCAGCAATAAAGGGATAAGACATTAAGGACCAGTAAGGAGCTTCAAACATCCACCACAGCTAAATTGAAGGAGACCACTTGTCAGAGAATGAGTTTTGATTGTAATAAATACTATCACCAACATGATGTGGAGTTAGACTCCTAATTGTATTAGGTTTCTAGAACTTCCAGTTAGCAATTAGTGGTATTTAATAGTTAGTTTAAAGTGTTAATATGTTTCATAATAAGATGAATTCAAGTTCCCCTCATGTTGGAGAGGAATCTTTGTTATGTAGAGAGCTCTATATATAGCAGAACATCTGATGTACAAAGTGTTGGAAAATTATTGAAAAAAAACTCTTAAATTGTGCTTTGTGTAAAGACTTTGTTTTCTAGTAATACAGTATTGGCTTTGCTTCTCAGGAATCAGAAGGAATTCAATGTTTTGAATGTATTGTGTTGTTTTCTTCCTATTATCTATAGTGTTATGAATGTGTGATCACTTAGAAATCACTAACAGTGCTCTAATTTCCTGCATACATTTGTAAATTGTGTTGGTCCTCTATGTGTTTGGTGTGTTCTACATATGTTGGATTCTGAATGCCCTGACTTCTATGCAAAGCTAACTTTACTGTCAATACTAAAGCATATCTGACTCCATAAGCCCAATGGATACTTTCTAATTGTATTTCGACCTCTTATACTTGTTCATTTTGTTTCATAGAGTTAGCCATCTTATTCATTATCCAAATTTTTAATCTTGTGAGAGAGCCGTCTCAGGTTGGGGAGGCTAAGCCTCAGCCTAAAGTAGGTTTGAAATAGTTACTTAAGGTCTACCTGATCACAGCAGCCTATCAGGGTCTGATTTTGAGATAACACATCCTAATGGGTATGGTTTCTTGTGAGGTGTAGTTGGTACTCCCAATTTCTTTACAACTGCTTCAAAAATCAAATTTACTTGTGAGCCACTATCAAACAAAGTATAAATCTTTTGATGTTTGGAAATAACTCGAATATGGAAAAGCTCATGTCTTTTTCTCTCATGTTCTTCATCAATAATAGTTTGACCAGAATTACTAGTAGATGCTTCAGAATTCTTACCTTTTATACCTGTCGCTGCAATGATTGTTTCATCTCCCGAGTCTGACCCCAAATCTTTTTGAATAGCTGCAACAACCTTCTTCTTCTTGCCCTCGGACTTCTTAGGTCTCAGCTCTAGATGCAGAATCAAACAGTGCTCATCATCATGCCCCTCCTTTTACAGTGAGTGCATGAAGCTTTGCCTTTCTATACAGTGTTAGCCTTCCTTGCTTTCCACTTCTGCTTTCTTTTCTCCTTGCTCTTATTTACAGTGGGTTGGGATGGTCCCCCAACTTCTGGATTTCCATTCTTTCCTCTAGCTTCTAGATGAGTAGCTTGTACAGATACCTCATCTATACTAGTGGGATTAAACATGAGGATGGTATGCCTCATGTAGCTGTGTAGACCACCAATATACTTCAAAAGAGTCTCTAGTGAGTCTAATGAGATACCCAACATCAACACTCTCTTTCTGAACTCTTGAGTATACCCTTGCACACTTTTCCCTTTCAACTGCCAAAGAGTTTGCCAACTCATCATGGCTTGTTGCATGTAGGCCAATGGATAGAACTTCTTTTTAATTGTAGCAACAAATTCACTCCAGACAGAGATGGTATTACCATGTTTTTTTATATCAGCTTGCGTTCTGCCTTCCCACCAAACCAAGGCAGTGCCTCCTAGGTGTAGGCTTGCTAGCTGAATTTTTCTCTTGTTTGAGTTGATGTTCTACACTCTGCAATACACATCAATTTTCCTAATCCAATTGTCCAAATTTTCAGCATTCAACTCTCCATCATATATAGGAAAATCAAATTTAACATCTAACTTGATCAAAGATGCTTTCTTATTATGCACAAGGCTATTAGGAGGTGTGAGAAAGTTTTCCTATTTCTCTTTTCCTTTGGAGTGGTCATGGGAATGAGACTCATCTTCTTCTCTATCTTGTTTAGAACCTGATGAATCTTCATCCTTATGCTTTCTAAAGTCCCTATACATTTCTTCTACCATAGACTTTATAGCTAGGAAACTCTTTATGAACTGAGGGTCTGGCCCCATGGAACCTTCCTCTGACATTGTCTTCCCAGGATAGACTCTCCCAATTTCAGGATTAGTTTCAACCAACTCTCCTTCTCCTAATTTGAGCTTTGATCTAGTGAGAATTCAACAGCTAAACCAACAAAAGCTTGTCATAACCTTATAGCCTAGAGCTCTGATACCACTTGATCTGATAATCACCCTATGAGTGACCTCAGTTAAAGACTTATTAGATGAAGGTATTACAGACTCATGTGCTGGTTTGCGTTCTATGTTATTTAAGAAACGGATCAATTAGATTGCTAATACATAGACATTTAAATGGAAAGACAACCAAGCAAACACAAAGACACAAGAATTTTAATAAGGAGTTCACCCTATTCTCCAGGGCTACATCTCCAGTCCAGCTTTCAGTGGTGGCCTTGTTTTATTGTGCCTTTAAGCAGAGAATTACAATACAGGGACTCAATGTGAGTTCTCCTGAAGCAGGTTTGCTTGGTAGGGTGGTTCTTGGATTCCCCAAGCCACTGGAGTACACAAAATCTTCTTCTTCCTACCAGTTTTGTTACCTTCTAGTATACAATGGACAGAGTCAAATGTGGTGCTCAATCCGGACATATTCCCTTATGGGATGGCTTGAATCTCTCAAGCTCTCTGGTGCTCGATGCCACCGCTGGTCAGCTCAGTTCTCTATCTCTTTATGCTTTTGCTTTACTACCTTATTCTCTGGTTTTTGTCTCTTAGTGTTCAGTCCTCCTCTCTGGGTTCGCCTTGACTGGCTCTCTTGCATATTTTGTCTTTGTTCATGGCTTTTAGTCATTCGTTCCCATGCTTGTTTGGTTCCTCTTCCACTGCTATCAATTCACCTTCTGCAGCTACACTTGGAGTTCCCTGTTTGGCGTCATCATGAACACTTAGGAAGTGGCCACATGTCCTCTTCTAAACGGTGCCAAACTACTTTGTGAGTTCATTTCTTCAGTTACGTCATGGACGAAGTCTTTCCTTCACCGTGGCAGTAAAACGGACTTCAAATCTTTACCAATCCCGGCGTATTCCTTCGTTGATTCTGCTTCCTCCATCGGGCGCAATCTCAATCGTCCGATCTGGGGCCTCCAAATCTGATGCCATATGCACGATCCACGTGGTTGACTTGCTTGACTAATAACGTGCGATCAACGACGGTTTTCTCTCACCTCCGCTTGCCACGTGTCGATCGTTGAGTGGGATCACTCCGCTTTCTCCAAAACCTTTTTCCCTCCACCCACTTTTCATAACTTCCATAACCATTAGGTAGGGACCTGCAGCTTCGATGTTGCTTTGCTTGTTTAGTAAATATTGTTGAGACTTTAATTTATCGAAAGTTGTAGAATTTAAAATTTATGAAGTTTCAAGGTCTAATTTTTAAAAGTATAATTCTTTAAAGGGTGTTAGCTCAATGGAAGAGCACCTGCTTTACAAGCAAGAGGTTGGTGGTTCAATTCCATCGTGCCCTGACATCCATATGGAATGAGCTTTTGACCATCACCAATGAGCTTTGGTGACATTTTTTGACACTCACCAAAATATCAAATGTTGATAGTCAACAAATGCCACCATATATATGCATCAATAGTGACGAACCTCAAAGGCCTGTAACCATAAATCATTGTTGTTGATATGAAATGGTGATAGTTGATGTCTGTCATTATAGTCATTATTCATGATGGACCTTCAATATCACCACAACACCTATACTTATGGAAATGTGGCTTTTGGTGATGGTCAATGAACGTCACCATATATATGCACCAATAGTGACGACCATGAAAGGTCCATCAAAATAAATCGTTGTTGTTCATATGAAAGGGTGATGGTCACTATCTGTCATTATAATCAATATTCGTGACGAACCTTTAATGTCACCATAACACCTATACTTTTGGTGACATTCAGTTTTTGGTGATGGAGGTTATGATCCATCACCACTGCTCATATGAAATGGTGACAGTCGTTATCTATCATTATAAACCATTATTGGTGACGGACTTTGAATGTCACTACAACACCTATACTTTTGGTGACGTTCAGTTTTTGGTAATGGAGGCTATGGTTCATCACCATTGCTCATATGAAATGGTGATGGTTGCTATCCATCATTATAAATCATTATTGGTGACAGACTTTGAATGTCACTATAACACCTATACTTTTGGCTACGCCATTTTTGGTGACATTCAGTTTTTGGTGACAAAGGCTCTTTTGACCATCACCAATGAGCTTATGGTGACATTTTTCGCCCCTCACCAATGTCCTTTTTTCTTGTAGTGCTTGCATTCATGGCAGTTTTTTCCCAAAAAAGTAAAAGGAAAAAAGAGAAAAAAAATCCCTATATTTTACGGATCTATTTTTAGCAGCTGTGATCTAGGTGGATATTGGTGGCCACCCACCTATTCCACCTAGACCCCCTATTCTGTTTCATCTGTTTCCTTGTTCATTTCAATATTTACTATTTTTGGCAGTTTTTCGGGTCCTGAAGTTCCAGAGCAGTTTTGACCCCCTAAACAATGTTGTTTGGGATCCACTACAAGCCCTTCGCCATTGGCAGGTGATTGTGGCAAAATCCATAGTACTCAGAGAGACCTTTCCCACAAGGTATCGTACACACGAAACAAAGATAATATGACCATGTTACGACCCCGGGAAGTTAGCTGCATAACTAACCCCAATGGGGCCCACAAACTCTTGGTGTTATATCTCTTGGGGTTAGGGTTTTGGTTGTTTAGGGTTTTCTCATGTTTTCCAATAATAAATAGGCCCTTGAGCCTCATTGTAACATAGGTTAGAGGCATGTATCCACCACATATCTTCTTAGAGATAAGATACCATCACCCAAACTATCTTATTTCCATTCTATTTATAAGCATAGTTCAATATTTTTTTATTAATGAAATGAAGTGTTTTTCTATTGCATCTCTTTGTTTATGATTATATCTATAAGTTGTTGTGTTCCTGTTTAATTTCGAGTGAAGCTGGGAGTTACATGCAAAGTCAAATTTAGAAACTTCCTGCCAAGTGTCGCTTTTCCTTAGAATTGTGGCATGCATATCATAAACCCTAAATCTAACAAATTTATTTATAGGGCAAATTTTAGGGGTTAATATTCGTAGGTGGGCTAATTTTTCATGTTTTTTTCCAAAAAAAGATTTGTCAATTTCCCCTTTTTCTAAAAATAATTCGCCCAAATTTCATAGTATAAAACTATTTCATCCTTAAAATTGCCAAAATTTTATAGAGATTATATATAAAATCATTAAAAGTTTAAGTATTTTTACAAATATATCACTAAACATTTTAAAGTTAGCATATGAAGGACTAGCAATATTCTCCAAGGTTTCTAAACTTTAAAATCAATTCCCATCCTTAAAAATTTCCTTGTAGACTATTTAATGGACACCCCAGAGCTCATTCTTCACATTCAATCTTGGAGCTCTAGCATTCTTGAGGCATCTAGGATCCTTCGGCACAATCGATACAGTCAACACAACATTTCTGGGTAAGTTTTGCTTTTCATATCTTTTGCCACTTTTTCTATCACTTTTGTTTTCTTGGCTTGTGTGAGTGTTCTTTTCCTTCTTTTAGTGTGTTGAAAATAGCTACAAGAAATGATAAAAATAGAATCTAGAATATTCTAATTTTTAATTTGTCCTTGAATTAAAATTGTGAATTAAATTTGAATTTAGTCTCACCAGCTGCTTGAAAATAATTAATTAATTCATTATGGATTAGTTAGTTGGAGAAATTCAAGTTAGAAGCCTTTCTAAAGTCATGCAACAATTATCCCTTAAATTAAGGAGATTATCCCTTAAGTAAGGAGATAAGATTGAGCTATATTTGAGTTGTAATTAATTAGCTTAGTTTACTTAGTTAAGTCCAGTTAAATTAGTTCCAAACTGTTTGAGGAACTAATTGTGAGTTATCAGTCAGTTGATGCATGCATGCACTCAACAAGTGTACTCCAGATAACTAAAGATTCCCTCATCAGAAACTCATGCATGTCTATTCAGAGAAAGACCCAGTTGAGCTAAATGTCAAGGACAAGTTACTATCAGTTGCATATGTTTTCCTATAAAGGAAACTCATCCATGCAGTCAAGGAAAGGTTCCTTGAGGATTGTGCAGTTTTGTAGTGTGTTAGAGCAGTGTGTGAGAGCAGTGTTACATTGGGTGAAGGATATCATCCCAGAGATAACTGCGCAAGGAAATAGGATCTTGGAGGGCAGAGGATAAGGCTTGTGAGAAGATTTGATTGCATGTGAGCATCCAAGAGGAATGTATTGAGAGCTGGCTAGCTGTGAGAGCTAAGGCTTTGTATAATTCTGATGTATTTCCACCTTGTATGATAATACGAATAGTGGGGTTTTTTAGCTGAGGCTTTCCCTTGAGTATTTTCTGTTTTTCATGTGCATTGACTCTTCTTCTTAGCGTTATATGTGTTCAGCTTTGATTCAACTCGATATTTAAGCTTCCGCAAGTTTGATAGTAGAAGTAGATTATAGTATTTTGCTTTAGTATATTGCATTATCGAGTTAATATACAGTTAGATTTTCTACATAGATCTTAGATTCTTATCATACTTCAAGGTTGGCCAATAGCATTGTTACATAGTATTTTGTCACTGTCCCTGTTACCCCTTCTCCCGCACCTTGGAGGACTCATTCTGGGACCTGTGAGAAGTGATATGACCTAGAAACACTTACATTGTATTCCCCTAGACATGAACTTCATATGCCCTAAAGACACCTTCTGCAAAATATCCATAAAAATAGCCCTTTTTCCATTGGCGTGGTTTCACTGTGTATCACTCGCGCCAATGGGGGAAATCCTCCAAAGAGGGTGCACCAGCTAGCGAGGGCGTACCAGCTGGCGCTCTGTCTCAAAGTCATGCTCGCGCCAGCCTAGTTGGGTAAAGTTTTTAACAAACCAACTTACGAAGGTTCTTCCTAACCCACTCATGAACTGAATCTATATTGAGTTGGGTTAGTTTGGCTTCGAATCTCCATAGGACGGAAGTACTTCTCCACCTCTCATGGAAGCTTCTTAATGATAAATCCAATCCCATGGATATTGTGGATGATCCTAACTCCTTCCCCTCTATCTATAAAAGCTTGTCCTTTTGCCTTTGACAAGCTAGTTCCAAAGTTAATAGTCTCCAAGTTCCAAATTCTATGTCCCAAAGTCTGAGAATTGCTAAGCTCATGCTGCAAGAAGCTTTCTTCATTCCCATAAGGCTAAATCTTAAGTGAGGAGATTCTTGTCCAAGTAACCAAGGAGAGAGAGGCTTGTTCTCCATTCCCAACAAGCTTTGCAAGGCATGTGTTGCTGATCACCCAGCCAAAGGAGGATTTGACGTCAGAACTATGGTTGTATTCTTCTTTGTTTATCAATAATAATAGACGACTATCATTATGGTTCCACTCTTATTGTCTTTATAATGATGTTTGAGTTATATCCTTTCTGACTGATATATAGTTTCATCTCTTGGATTTTATGCTTGTATTTGTGTCGTTCCTTGCATGTGCAGGTATCCGTTCACGAGGATCGTGGGGATTGTGACCAGCCAAAGTGAAAGAACGGGAGCGACGACTCTTCTACAAGTACTAGTGTTGGATTCGAGGTAAGCCCTCATCATCGGTCCTTAATTTGCAATTAGGAACCTGCGTGTTAGCATTGTTTGATTGTTGCTAGACCCCATTTAGACTAGTGGGATCACCTCTGTCCGCAGAGGAGATTTACCTCCACAAAAATTTGGCGACTCCGCTGGGGAGTTGGCTTTTTGCCTTGTTACTTTTTTTGTCTTGTTGTTTGATTTGTAAACTTTAGACGGAGTCTGAAGTACGACCAAATAGCCTTCGAAACGTTATTGGTCTGCATTAGCAAAGTAGATCAACGCCACTTCAGTCCATCTCCGGTTTGGTTTACGAACTGAACGACTTGGAACTTGCCTTGTTTCTTGGTTGTTTCTTGGTTTCTCCTGCTTGATTAGCTTTCTGGGTTGAGTCTCTGTGTTGCTTCTTGCCTATTGGTCTACCTAGGTACTGTTGATTTGGCCTTGGCTCTTTTGTTTTTATTTTTCCATAGCAAACTCGGTTGGCGCTTGTTTATAGCGTTACAGTCATGCTAGTTGGTGCAAGTTGCACATTTACAACCCGCGCCAATCCCTGAAAGGCGCTAGTTGCAGCTTGACAGTCGCGCCAGGCCTGGGAAATTTTGAAGTTTGCTTGGCACTAAACCTTCTGAGCTTGGTTTTTGTCCTAGGTACCTTTTTTCAGACTACTTGAGTGTGTTTTAGTGTGATTTGACTGGCTTTGATCGTTACCCTCTGGGTGTTTTCTTTTTTCTATCGATTTCACATTTCTAGCCCTAGGGCATCTAGTGGCTTTGTGTGTCGAGCCTTTCTCAGGTGTTTTGATCTTCTAGTGGTCCAGTCGATTCTTTAATTGCTTCCTTGCACTTGTTTGGTGGTTGTAGATCATTTTGTTGCGTTATTTGGGTGACTTGATTTATCTTCACTTGAATTCCGCTTCATCTCACTTTGAGCCTAGATCGCACGACTCATTGATGTCTTTGGGATCTTTCTTGTTCTTTGGAAGTTTGATTTGTGATTTAAGGAACTGAATGTGCTTGTATTGAATAGAATTTGTTTGTGTTATTTCTCAAAGTTGTTTAGTGCATTTTGTCATCATTAAAAAGAAAAAATCTCTTTTGCTTTGTATTAGTTAATGAGAATTAGAAGTTTTCATTTCGATTAGTGATTAGTGATCTTAAAGAAAAGTTTGTTAATTTGCATTAGCTACATTAGGGAAGCTCTTTGTTGTTTTGTGATCGTTTCGTTTGCGTGAAAGCTCTTGAACTCTTTCGTAACTAGCATTCATCGAATGAAATGACATGTTTTGGCATATAGATTGCATTTAGCGAATTTTGAGAGATTACATACGGTAAGACCTGAAAACTGAAACCTAATACAAGATCAACTTTAAAATAAACTAAATGAATCTAACAAGGCATTGGAACATAATGCTCACATTCTAGAGGTCTAGGCTAGAGACATGCTCCGGCGTCGTTAAACCTAGTCACTTTTGTTTCCACTCAAGGTTGGGTGATTCCTCCTTTTGTGACTCAATTGTGGTCTAGTATGGACTTGTGCTCCCATGTACCATCGAGTATATGGGTAGACTCCACTAGGTTATCATCCTTTATCCACAGGAAGCTGAGTCTTCCGCCTTACGACCCGTAATGCACCGAACACAGCATTCGGGAAGATTAACCGTTGTACGGAAAGTCCTTGGTTTTCATATGATTGCTAAGGTGTATATGCAGTTTTAAGGATTGTCTGGTAAACCCTTTGCCTAGTTCTCTAGAGTAGTCACTTTTTTATCCTTTTCGGATTCCCTAAAAGAAAAGGCTCACCTGAGCATTTGTCACTTCAGGCTCACTAAACATTCAAAGGCGACTAGAGTCATTTTTTTGTCCTTTTCTTGACTCTTTAAAGATGAAAAGGTCAAGTTATGTCCTTGTATCTTAAAATTTATCTGACCACGTTCACACTTACCTTGGTAGATCCTGTTTGCGTTAGTTTGAGTAGGGTCTTTTCTCGTTAGCTTGTCTAGGATTTTTTGAATCGAATAATCCTGGCGGATCCATCAATCTCGTCTCCCGTCCTTAGTGACCAAGGGTCTCCTTCTTCTGCTGCTCCTGAGACACCGGTTTGCAGTGACACTTTTCCTATTATTCCAAGTGTCCAACCGTTGAACTCTCACGCTCCAGAAGACGATCTTCACGATCTATTTTAGAACCCTATTTGGGAACCTTACGAAGAGGATTTTCCCTCTACTCCTACTGGTGTTTCGGTCCCGATGTCTTCCTCTGATATGGATGACACATCTCCTGTAGCGAGTGAGACCCCTGTTTTGTCAAGTATCGAGAATCCTATCCCGGCCACATCCCCGGTCATAACTCTGGCCTTCACTGTCACCCCTCTCAGTGTTACATTACCCTTATGCTATAAGGCTTTGAGGGATGCCATGGGCTCTAGGAAATCCTCTTCAGGGACCATGTGGGATCATAACATCATTCCCACTACGGATCTTTCATTTCACAAGTTCACAATACAGTTGTCACGTCAGTTCTGACCATTCCAACTGTTTGTGTAGTGTCTTTAACACTGGTTGTCAGTGTCGTTATGGTGTCTTCGATCATAACTACTGTGGCTGGTCCGTCCCACGGCGCAGTACATAGTGGCCAGTCAGCACATACACCCAGAGTTGTTCATCCTGCACTTAGTGCCCCACCTTCTTCTGGTCCCATTCCAGCAGGGGAGGCATATAATCAATATTTGCATGCCGTCCAGAATCCGGGCGCGCAAGGTCCTTATTATGACCCCATAGGGCATCATTTGTATACTTCCTTGTCATCTTAGCCTACGGTTGAGGTCTCGATCCCGTTAAGCGTCGCGTGGGGTACCACTGGTTATGGTGGTGGCCAAGCGCTCCATCCGGATCAAGGAAAGCCTTACCAAGGACCATCGTATCAAGGTCAGCCATCCTACACGCAGCCTAATTATGGGCAATAGTATTATGGCCAAACCTATCCAGGGCAGCCTAGAGGCCCACAAGGAAAACCTTTCTGGGAACAACCTTCAGCCTATGGTGGTCTGTCTTTCACCTATCTTGGGCAACCCTCTAGAAATCTAGGACAACCTTAAATCCAACAAGGAAAACCTGGTGTCCAGCAAGGATACCCTTCTGGGCAACCCTATGGGAATCTGGGACAACCTTATCTGCAACAAGGACAACCTAGAATCCAACAAGGGTACCCTTCTGGGCAGGGTGGTCAGCCTTACGTGCAGCAAGGCCAACCCGCTGCTCAGCCTAGTCAACCATCTGGACAGGTTGGTCAACCCCAAGGTCAACTAACCGTTCAGTCGACTCAGCCATCTGTCCCGCAAGGACAACCCTCAGTTGTACAAGGACAACCTAACACCCAACAAGCTCAACCTTCTGGGCAAGTGGGTCCATCCCAAACTCAACCAGGGCAACCTTCCGGCCAGGTGGCCCAATCTCCATCCTCTCAAGGACATCTTTCTGGGCCTGCTCAACCGGGCATGCAGATGGTGATTGCTTCTCAAGCTCAACCTGGTTTTCAGCCCCAGACTCAAACTGGTCTTCAGATGAAAGGTGGGCTTCAATCCAAACCTTCTTACCAAGCGCAGCCTGGTCCCCAGCCTCAGTATGGAGCCCAACAACCGTATGGATACTAACAACCCCAGGGGCAAGCTCAGTTTGCCTCGTACCAAAATTATCAACAAATGCAGGTTGCTCCTTATCAAAATTACTAGCAACAGTATGTTTCTCCTGCAGGTCAGGTTGGTAGTCAATGGGGTGCTGGGGGGAAGATCTAGGGTCACCCGTCTAGTTATGGCTATAACCCCTGTGGACAGAACCCCTATGGACAAAACCCTTATGGGCCTGGTCCGTCTAGACAAAGTCAATGGGGGCAACCAGCAACTGGTTGGAACTCTAGTCCTACCTCGTATCCACAGCCGCAGATGTCCTTCAATCCTCAACTACCATTTTCAGCAACGTTGGAACTGCCAAATGTATCTAAGTTAACGAATGATCCTATCCTTAACAATCCATTGTGGCCACCAGTTCCAAACAAGATACCCGGCGATTGTCCCAAATTTGATGGCAAGGCTGGAGAGGATCCTCAAGCCCATGTTATGACTTACCACCTCTGGTGTTCGTCAAATTCATGGCTTGATGATTCAATCTGGCTCCGCCTGTTCCAAAGGACTCTCACCGGCTTGGCTGCTAAATGGTACATTGAGTTGACTCGTGCATCCTTTCAAGATTTCAATTCGTTGGAAATGGCATTCCTAACTCATTTTCAGTTACCCATTCGGTATGAGACGAGAACGCATCTCCTTATGTCTCTCAAACAAGACATGGCCACGCACATATCTGATCATATACATGAATGGAGACGGTGTCGTTGGTTGATCAAGCTCTGGATTCCTGATCAACACCTAACCAATTGGTTCACGACCTCCTTTGTCCCTAAAATCGCACGAGACATTACTATAGGGGCTTGTGTAACTGAAGAGCAAGCTATCGCACGTGCTCAGTACCTCGACTTAGTTTATTCTCAGTCAGGTACTTTATATGAGTATTTGCCTGATGCCCCAAGACACGGAACATCCAAAGCTCCACCAAAGCCATACGTTGACGGTGTTATTGGCTCTGTGAATCCGTCGTCGAAGAAATCATCCGCGAACCCTGGGAAGCAAAAATCGAATGCTTCAAACGAAAACACTTCTCAGGGCGTATCTAATTCTGGAAGTACTTCCGAGGTCAATGCCGTCCAGTCAACCACGGCAGGTAAAGCCTTGAAAGGAAAGAAAACGGGGAAAGCGAAGAATAAATCTGAGCAACCCAAACAGGACTCCTACAAACCTCCACCTGAGGAAGGTGTCAAACGTAAACCGAAGTATCCTTGTCTTATCTGTGACGAGGATCACTATACCAAAGACTGCCCAAGGTGGTCCAAAATTAGTCGTTTATTGAAAGGTGCTCATGGGATTCCTGCAGTTCTGAAAGAACCTTTCCCCTCACAGCAAACCCAAATGGTGGCCGATCCATCCTCGTCTTCTTCTCCCTTTGGTTCCCAAGTGTTCATGGTTGGAACCATTCTCGTTCATATAACGACTCGAGCAAAGGAATATCCGTCATCCGCCGAGAAGGAGCCTGAGGTCCCCTCAAGTGCTCCTCCATCCAGTTCTGGTCCGCTCCACATCGAGAGACCTAGAACTGAGACGCCCATCCGACCCTCTCCTAAAGGTGTACTCGAGAGATCATCTTACAACCCAAATGCTCATGCTGTCCAGCACTATAGCATCGTTGAGGACTTAGCTCAGGCTCCGTCAGCTATGTCCGCTTTAGAATTTCTCCAGAGTTGCCCCCCCAAGAGGAAGCCCCTGCTATCGGCCATCGGTGGCATCGACCCGACCGACTCGGATTTGATCACCTTTGATTTCGAGAGCCATGAACCAAGGCTGCCTCACCAGATTGCTTTCCTCATTCAGGTCATCATCAATTCGAAAACGATTCATCGTATAGTTATTTATGAAGGTGCGTCAACTTGCATTATGTTTGTTGCTTGTTGGAAGGCGATTGGGTCTCTGACTTTGAGTCAGTCTCCCACGACACTGGAAGCCTTTGATGGGAGAGAATCCCGCCCCTACGGTATCCTCCAATGATTTCCGATTACTTTGGAAGGGAAGACCGTTGAAGTGGAAGTTGAAGTTTTCGATGCAAATATTACTTACAACCTCCTCTTGGGCCGAAGCTGGACATATGCCATGCGTGTCGTGGCTTCATCCCTCTTCCGTGTCATTCGTTTCCCTCATCAAGGGAAAATTGTCATAGTAGACTAGATCGCCTTCTTCGCTTCTTCTTCCGAAGGAAATGTGCCTTTTGTGGAGCATACCTCCATTCACTTAGAGAGTGTGGGCGCCAGGCGCTTCAAAGACCCTACCCTCATGGGTGTCTTTTCACTCCCACCTCCGAACCTTGCTTCTCTCGGTTTGGTTTCTACTCGTTCAAGTCCCCCATTGCACACTGTTGCTACCCTTGGCCCCTCTGCAAAAGGGGGCATTGATCCTCCAGCTTGTAACCCTCGCTTGACCGGGGGGCATGGGCAGATCATCGGTGTCGTTGATCATTGTACAAAATGGGCCGAGACGACGCCTACACGATCTAGGCTGGTTACACAGCAGTGCAATAGGGTAAGTCCCAAAATGGGCTTGACTTGAACAAGTATCATGCGTGCACTTTATTTTTGTACATACGTGTTCTTTCAGCAAGTGTGTTGCGTGTGCATGTTTTCATGTTTTTGTCTTGGTGTGTCGGCGTGATTGTCGCTTATTGTGTCTTTTTGCTTCTTGGACAGATGTCTGGATCGCCTTAGGTTGGTTTCGCTAATGGTGCCTCCCGCAGTACACGCAACTTGTCATCTGCGGCATGGGTGATCTACGATCCTCATGGTGAGTTAGTGGACCTTCAAGGGGTTTGTCTAGGTTGTACAACAAAACATCTTGCGGAGTATAGCGCTGTCATTGAATTACTAGCTGAGGCGATTAACCTCGGCATTCGAACATTGGTTATGAACTTGGACTCTTAGCTTGTCGTCCACCAACTCAACGGGCGTTATTCCGTCAGAGACCATCAGATTTTAAGGTTGTATTTACGTGTTAAGTTGTTAGAAAGGGATTTTGATTTCATTACTTATCAACGTATTCCAAGACGACTTAATACGTTAACTGACGCATTAGTTAATTATGTGTTGGAAAGGAATTTGCATAACATGTAATTCAACATAACATAAGAAGCATTAAACACAATAAACCATAAAACATATGTATATATATATGTGTGTGTGTCCAAATGTTTGCACCGCGTGCATCATCAAAAAATAATACATGTTTGCCTGAGTACATCCGGAGACAACATGTCTCTCAAAAAATATGCATGGAAAAGAAAATCCTAGATATCTAGTCCCGGTGGTGCTCATGGTAGCACGTCACCACTCGCACTAAACATCTCAAGAGTCGGTGGATGTGAGTCGGCACCCCCAACGTGTGCCTCTGGTATGCTAACGGGACATCCACTAGCCGAGCATAATCCGGAATCCCTCGAGTGATAGCCTCGAGGTTCTGAATGAGTTCTCCTCTGTCACCACCCTCATCCTGAGGATCTGCTGCTGCTGCTTGGTGTCTACTCGCAATGGGAGACATGCCAGCTGGACGCTCCGGGCCAACATCTACATATGCATATAAATGTCATTAGAACAAGCATGTATTAACACAAAAAAATCATAAAAACACAAAATCAAAAAACGAGATCATACCAATCTCCTCTTCCCAGTCCTCTCCCTCCGACAGAGGGAGGTCAAGGTCTCCGATGAAGTCTGTCCCCGCATACGGCTAGTCCTCCACCACAATTAGTTGGCGGCAAAGCCACCCGAAAAACTCAGGTTTGAACGACATCTGCTGACCGCCACCAGCCCTTCGCATTACTGTTGCCCATCGAGCCATCCTCGGCTCTCGAGGTGCCGGGTCTAGAACAAAGGCCCGTTGGCCTTGGAAGCTTGGCACACGTTCCAAGAAGAACGTCACCAAGATGGAGCCATACCTGAATTGTTGCAGCTTGTCGCGCTTGGCCTTTGTCAGCTGCCTCTTCATATTGGTCGTCACAGCTGACGCCCAATTGAAGATCGTCGGGCTAAGGCACTCTATCGCTAATATCAAGTGGTTCTTCATAGCTTCGTGGGGCGCCTGTGCCCCCGCAACTCGTGTGATGGTGAATAGTAAAGCTCTGAGTGTCAGGTCCTAGACAGTGGGGATATCCACTTTCGAGCTGCCCGACCCATATCTTGCCCCTAGCAAACTCGAGCCTTCACCTCTTCCATCTTCTCCCCATATGGCCTACTACCAGTCAATCGGGGCACCGGCCCTCTGCATGACAATCTAGTGAGGAAGTAGACATCAGATACATCTAATTCCAATACTTGGTCCCGTATCCGAAACACATGTTCCTGTACATCCCATAAGTTGATCAAATACTGCAAGAGCTATGGCTGAGCTCGTAAATAGGACAACAGGAAGTATTTCTTGAGCCCACAAGCTCTGAGAGCTTCCATGCAGTCCTCATCCACTAAGGCCAATGTGTCCATTTGGTCATGTTCTCGTTCCTTCCATACGATTACCATTTTCGTGAATTTCCCTGCAATCACAAGTCCAAAACACTGAATTAGACCTTTGTGTAACTTAAAAATGTAGTGAAATCATTTTAAATTTGTTAAAATTTAATCAAGAAATCCACGCGGCCGTTGGCGCAACTGTTTCTAAAATAGTCCGCCCATGGGCGTGAGCCTTTAGGGAAACTTGCCCCATTGGCATGGGTCTGTGCCCGAAACCCGCACTAATGGGCGCAACCCTAATTTTTAAAATCCCCTCCATGGGGGATGATAAACTAACCTAAAACAAATTTGAAATGGATAAAAAAGGAGTAGGGGAAGAGACCTCTTACCTGACACTGACGGCGCTCCGAATGGTCAACTGGATTTGTCGCAATTTTCGCTTGAAGATCGCACACCAAAATCCCTAATGTCACTCTCAAAAGGTAAAAGTGAAAAGTAATTCTTGTTTTTACCATTTTCACCTATTTTATAACTTTTTGACCCTCAAATAGGTTTTAAAAGTCATTTTATGAATATTTTAATGTATATTTGTGTCGAAAATGGATTTTACGCTGGTTTTTGTGCAGCGAGAGGTGT
Organism: Pinus taeda; assembly: GCA_000404065.3. Lineage (NCBI taxonomy): Eukaryota > Viridiplantae > Streptophyta > Pinopsida > Pinales > Pinaceae > Pinus > Pinus taeda. Next base: position 87,942 of record APFE031370735.1, read on the forward strand.
TTGTGTGGCTTAGGCGACGAAATGAGTTGTATTTTATACTCTTTCAGACTCGATAAATACACGAAAAAGTCACTTTGAAGTCACCTTTTTTCTCTTTTATGACTCTCTAAACATGAAAAGAATGCTGAGTTGTTCCTCTTGACTCGTTAAATGTAAATGAGAGGCGGTCATCTTTAAACTCTTTTCCAACCGTGTAAAAACGAAAAGATCATCAGACCCTTGTCGTTTCAGGTTCGTTAACGGTTACGAAGTGACGTTGTTTCAATCGCTTTTTTACTTTTTCAGATTGGAATCACTACTTATGAAAAGTACTCCTCGGTCGTAATGATCGGTCGGTTCTTTCGAGCATGGTTTTATATTTTTTCAGGCTCACGAGACACAACTTTACAAAAAAGGATACCCCTGGAGTTTCCTTTTCCATTGTCTTTTCAAACTCTCTAAACATGAAGAGACACCAAGTTCTTCCTTTTTCAGACTCGTTAAAACTTAATGACATCGGATTCCGTCGAAATGACGCCTCCCAAGCATATGCTATCCCCATCAAGCTTGTCATCAAGAAATAACCGGGGTACTCGCAAGCAATGGAGGGGAAAAAGGAACCACAATTATCGTTGTGTCGGCAATATGTCGCTCTTGAACATGGCACTTGTCTGCATTCTTGTCTAGGTGGGGACATCTCATCTTGTTTTTACATTTGCCTCTATGGGTTTGGGTTATCCTGTTTGACCTCTTATTTGCTCATTGCCCTGTCACCATGACCCCTGATCATTTGATGTCAAATACTTCCAAGTCCACTGTCGTGCCGCCAATGTGTTCAAGAGAACTTGACCTCTGCAGAATACTCAACCTCCCTCTGATACCTCACACAAAATATCTTATCCTTCTCTATCTCGTGTCGATGATGTGGGAAACATTATGGCCCACCTTCAATCAAGGTCACTTCCTGTTGATTTCAACTCATTATCTAGGAAGTTGAATTAGAGACTCCCTTCAGGTGCCTTGGAGCCTGCATGCCTCAATGGAAGGTTCTTCGTGTTCGATGCGAGGTTTTCATCATTGGCCTCCGATCGAATGATTCTAAGGGTGTTCGACACTGGCTCACTGATTCGCATGCCGTAGATTTTACCTATAGTACCTTGAGGACCATTGTCATTATTGGTGGTACCTCTCGTGTCTGTTAACAGTTTTCATCATTGACTGGTAATCAGACGATGTTCCTACATGTTCGACTTCGACTCTCATATTCGCAGGCTTGAACTTGTACTTTATTCGGGTCGAGATGGAGCGCAAGACCCTGGATTTTGTCTGTTGAGATCCAGGTTGCGATTTTGTGGATTATTATGATCATTACATGACTCATTCATTGGATGGATGCGACCATGCCTGAGTCTACTTATCGATCCTTACTGAATGGTTGCGTCCATACCTTGGATCTGGATTTTTATGTACTCTGTTATGGATGGCTGCGCCCATACCACATACATCATGTACTTGAGATATCAGTTGTACTTCTTCATGCAAGTTCTTCGGCGGCAGTGTTTTCAGTTGACCATGTTCTTGTAAAGAATTTCACCCCTCTCTCTCTCGGGCCTCATGCTTTAGGGGGCATCCGTTACACAGTAATTTGTCACCATCCCTATTACCCCTTCTACCACACATTGGAGGACTTATTCCGGGACCTATGAGAAGTGACATAACCTGAAAACACTTGCATTGTATCCCCTTGAGTATGTACTTCATATACCCTGAAGACACCTTCTGCAAAATACCCATAAAAGTATCCCTTTTCCATTGGCGTTGTTCCATAGTGTATCACTCGCGCCAATGGGGGAAATCCTCCAAAGAGGGCGTGCCAGTTGGCGCTCTGTCGCAGAGTCGCACTCACACCAACCCAGTTGGGTAAAGTTTTTAACAAACCAACTTACGAAGGTTCTTCCTAACTTATTCATGAACTGATTCCAGCTTGAGTTAGTTCAGTTGGGCTTCGAATTTCCATAGAAGGGAAGTATTTATCCACATCTCATGGAAGCTTCTTTGATAAGGCCAATCCCATGAATCTTGTGGATGATCCTACCTCCTTCTCCTCTCTCTATATAAGCTTTTCCTTTTGCCTTTGACAAGCTAGTTAGTAATTCTACTCTCCAAGCTCCAAATTCTAAGTCCCAATGTCTGAGAATTGCTAAGCTCATGCTACAAGAGGCCTTCTTCATCCCCATAAGGCTAAATCTTAAATGAGGAGATTCTTGTCCAAGTAACCAAGGAGAGAGAGGCTTGTTCCCCATTCCCAACAAGCTTTGCAAGGCATGTGTTGCTGATCACCCAACCAAAGGAGGATTTGACGTCAGAACTATGGTTGTATTCTTCTTTGTTTATCAATAATAATAGATGATTATCATTATGGTTCCACTCTTATTGTTTTTATAATGATGTTTGAGTTATATCCTTTCTGACTGATATATAGTTGCATCTCTTAGATTTTATGCTTGTATTTGTGTCGTTCTTTTCATGTGCAGGTATCCGTTCATGAGGATCGTGGGGATTGTGACCAGCCGGAGTGAAAGAATGGGAGCGACGACTCTTCTACAAGTACGAGCGTTCGATTCGAGGTAGGCCCTCATCATCGGTCCTCAATTTGCAATTAGGAACCTGTGTGTTAGCGTTGTTTGATTGTTGCTAGACCCCATTTAGGCTAGTGGGATCGCCTTTGTCCGCAGAGGGGATTTACCTCCACAACAATTTGATGACTCCGCTGGGGAGTTGGCTTTTTGCCTTGTTACTTGTTTTGTCTTATTGTTTGATTTGTAAACTTTAGATGGAGTCTAAAGTACAACTAGATAGCCTTCGAAACGCTATTGCTTTGCATTAGCAAAGTAGATCAATGCCACTTCAGTCCATCTTCGGTTTGGTTTACGAACTGAACGGCTTGGAACTTTCCTTGTTTCTTGGTTGTTTCTTGGTTTCTCCTGCTTGATTAGCTTTCTGGGTTGAGTCCCTGTGTTGCTTCTTGCCTCTTGGTCTACCTAGGTACTGTTGATTTGGCCTTGGCTCTTTTGTTTTTATTTTTCCATAGCAAACTCGGATAGCTCTTGTTTATAGCATTACAGTCGCGCCAGTTGGCGCAAGTTGCACATTTATAACCCGCGCCAATACCAAGCCAAGGGCTTAAAACTTAGGAGCTTGATCTTCCTATCTCATATTAAACATTTTCTCAATCAAGTTGTTTTTCCCAAATGGGTGTTAAGAAAGGGTGCAAATTTTCCCAAAGTTTTTGACATCTATATTAAAAAAATTGAATAATGTTTAGAACATCAAATATGTATTAGTATGCTCAAACTCATTTTTTTCGTTGTACATGTTGATGATATTGTCATACTTACGAAAAAACATTAAATATATTCACAAGCAACTCAAAGCCTTTTAATAATTTAGCAAAAAAATATGAGCTTGGTTTTAATATCAATAAAATCAAACATTATGATAAATAATGTAAGAAAATAATTTATTATCATTTTAAATGGTGATTATAACCTTGAAGAGGTGTAATCTTACAAGTACTTGAAGCTATCAATTTGAGGGATCATTGTGTTGGAAAAAAAACATTAGTGCTTTGAAATCTTATTATAATCCTAAAGAAAATGTAGAAATTTTTAAGAAACTCATTTTCATTACTTTAGAAACCCTAAATATTATTTAATTTTTATGAAATGTGGTCTTACAATACCACATTAAATTTATAAGAATAAAATTATACAAATCCAAAAATATTTCATAACCTATAATTTAAAGTAAATACAACATCCCTTACACCATTCCTTTTAATTGAACTAGATGTACATCCATAGAATATAAATCCAAGCTTCTTATTATTACATATAGTATGAGGAGTAGTCACTCTAGACTTAACACATATTTTAGAATTACAAATAATAAAAAATATTTAAAATGAAAATAAAATTACAAAAAACAAAAATGATGAATACTATATTTAAATTTTATAAATCTTAATTTATAATCAAACTATTGTTATGATAACTTCACCTTTAATAAACAAAATGAATATTTGTCAAAATTAGTACAAATGTTAAACTAACCTAACAACACTTTACAATAAGAAAAAAAAAAAAAAAAAGATATGACGTAGAAAGGTTAGAATGCACAACTCCTACTCTTAATAATATAAGAATAATTTTTTATAATTTCATAATCAAACCACTCTTCCACCCTTTTTCTTAAAAAAATATAATAATTTTAATACTACTATTTCCATTATAATTAAACATAAAATTAAATTTAAAAATATTTAATTCACTTTTTTTTCTATTAAAAACAAATCTCATTACTGTTAAAAGATAATAAACCTATTTTTCTATTTGTTTTACCCAGTTTTTTAACAAAGGTCTCCATCATCTTTCTACATATCTTTTTAAAAAAATTTCCCTTTCACCAACATTCAAATTATTAATAAAAGAAAATTATCCAGTTGTTTTTAAAATATTGACCAACATTAACATTATTAATAAAAGAAAATTATCCAGTGCTTTTTGAAATTTCAAAAAGGGAAAACCAAATTTATTTGAACTCAGAAAGAAAGAAGGGAAAAGAAACTTCCATTTTTATATATAATATAATAACAATAAGTGTATTTTAAACCGGACATGATTTAAATATATAATATATAATACTAATATTGATTATATTCTAAATGGTTTTAGTAATTTTGAGTGGTATATTTACATTGATTAAAATTATTCTAAGTAGTGGTAGAGTCCTAAGATGGGATTCGAAAGTGGAAAGAAGTTAAGAGCTAGAAACTGTAGAAAATTAGAATCAATGGCTTTTTTTCATCAATAAATTTGGTAAAATTATGTTTTCAAAATAAAAGAAAGGGAAAAGGAAGATATGAATGAGCAATTATAATAAGGCTGATTTTAAAAATTTAGATCAAACTCATTGCAAAATTCTACTCAATATGATTAAGTAAACACCATGCAAAATCCAATCCAGTTAGGATGTTGTCATCAACACAATTAGCCTCTTGTCGTCAACCTTACCTCTTTGTTAGTTAGAAATTTTGATGCCATGAAAAGTTAAAATGACCACACCCACTAAATTTACCACACCCATAGCATGTAGATAGAAGCTTAACATGATTAGATCCTTAACATCTGCCTTGCCCCGTTGTTAACTGAAATTTTGATGTCATACAAAGTGAAAATGAGAACATCCATTTCCTCCACATATTTTGAGGCTTTGTCAATGTATTTTTACATATCCCTAAAAACAAAAGGAAGTAACACATTAACTACTTCTTGTGAGGAAAGGTAGAGATCTATGGTGAAATATAATGGATAGCTTTATGACTCTTATGTATAGACTGTGGTTGCATTACCCTATGTATAAATTGATCCTACTAATAATTTGAGAGTAAAAATGTGAATGAAAGAAAGGTGATCAACACAAAACAAGTACAGTAATAACAATCTAACCCAACATCCTTCCTTTACTTGAATGTGTAACAAGTACATGAATAAGTGTATTACAATGCATTATGTTGTCTATGTTTATAAGGATCTACAACATATCACATTACTTTTCATCTATACTCCTTTTTCATATGTTATCAACATAAAGTGTTTCCTTTGAAACATTTGGTACAATGACTAATATATAATTATTTTAATTTGTAATATATAATTATTTTTATAATATATATTAAATAATCATGATACTTGTCCGCAAACATCTAACATCATGAAATACTACAGTGTCATTCCAATGGCATTACACCGAAAATACATAATCCATTTGGAGTCATCTTCAACCTGACCTATAAATTAAATCATTCATATGTAAAAAAATTAGCATATTTTTTTTTTATTAAAATCAAAATATAACATCATTAGATACTAAAGTGTCATTCCAATGGCATGATACCTGAAATACATAATCCATCTGGAGTCATATTCACCCTGACTTACAAATTAAATTATATATGTGCACTCCCTTACTTCACTTACAATTCGCAGTAAGAGCTATCAATGGTAGAGCATCCAATAATGGTTAACAACAGAGAATCCGCCATCCACAACAAGGTTATGGCCGCTAACATATTTAGCCTTGTTTCTAGCCAAGTACATCCCTTCCTCCGCAACATCCTTTGGTTTAAAAGTCACTCCCTGTAAGTTGTTGATAATATTGTAGAAGGCCTCCATGGAAGCCTTCTCCTCTTCTGAGAAGGTTTGATGTATGTGATACATTTTCACCCTGTCAAAATGATACCTCCATGATACCTGCTGAGTTACAAGCACCATTCCCTAAAATTATGAATGGATGGGAGTCAGCTCGAACTTCTTTTTTCAACATGAAAAAATGTTGGTTATTATTAGTAATATAAAAACCAATACATGATATCAAGATATAGTCCTCAAAATATTCCATCAACTAAAGACCATATGCATCTATATGTAAATAGCCAAATGCATAACATATATAACCAACACAACAACCCACTGCATCAAATAAAAATAACTCAAGCAGACATGCACCATGATGAAGCGTGGGAGGAGCTAGCCTCTAGGGCTGATGCAAATCAAATAAAAGACTAATTCCTTTAGGAAATTAAGCCTAGACTATGTTATCACTTAGGTTGTCCCAAAGCTCCTGAAGGGATACAACTGAGGCAACCACAAACCAATCTTTGGATTACAGGTTCTAGCCCACCTGCAATCAGAGAGGGCTCTCTCTTGATGACTTAACTTTGTTGATGATGATTTTAGGCTAGCTATTGGGTTCAGTGGGTTTTGTTTAGGTTTGGATGGTGTTTGAATGGAAGGAAGATGTGTTCAAGCAAAGAGGCATGCATAGAGTGATAAGTTTCAAACCATTGGGCATGGAGTCAAGGAGTAGGACCGCAGGTAGGCTTTCTTGATCACAAGAGGAATATGGAGCAAGGTAGCTGCACATGAAACAACCTTCAAGCTAAAGAGATGGGGTGAAATGTAAGGAATGAGAGGTAATTAAGAATCTCTCAATTAGCTTAACGGAGGGAAGGAAAATGAGCTCTATCTAGGGGCAATTAAGAATCCCTAGATAACTGTCATACATGGTGAATTAGGGAAAATATGAGCCAAGTGGAATTCATATTTATGCCTAAAACAGATTAAAAACATAAAGAAACAGCAGAAATTGAGCATAGAGTGCAATTAAACAAGTTCTAAGTTAATCTTTCTTTCTGCTGCTTAGATAATGATATATGAATGGAAAGACAGAGGTAAGAAACACTTATTGAGTCATGTATCAGCACAATAATTCCACAGTCACTCTTCAACCATTAAACACAGTACACAATTCATTCTCTGAGCTCGTAAGCAGTCTTTGATTATAGAAATTATCAAGTATACAGTGCGAGTCTCTGCTCAAGCAAAACATCCAACCAACAAAAACCAACCCTCGTTACATTGTTCAGGGCCCTCTTTATAGGTAAAATATCCAGAAGTATTTATTACAACCGACCTAAACATGTCTGCGAGAAAAAGGTTTTTAAAACCTAAACTTGTGCTGAAATTAAATGCAAATAAAATATCTATTGAGCTGCGCTAGAGGCAACTGGATCAAAAAAGTTAATGTAGTGTCCTCTGTGACTTGCTGCAGTGCTGTTGCAACAACTGAGCTTTGAGCTTTGGTCTACTAATCTTATGTGAGTTTTAATGTGCAGTTATTGTGATGATGAGCTTTGAATGGTTCCTTAACTGCTTCTTGACTTTCAAGGATTTCTTTTAATGTTTTATTTGCCTCGAGCCCTGAAAAGATCTTCACTGATACACTTCGCCGCAACACTGATACTCTTTGACATGGATTTTGGATTCACATCTGCTCTGATACTCTTTAATGCCTGAACCGGGTCTTTCTCTTTCTCCGGATACGTTTAAAAACTGCCAAATCAGGCCTTTTCTGCTCTTTTCGGTGCAAAAACGGCTATGGGATCAAAATATTCCCTAAAGATTCTCCAATATGGCCCATTTCCCGTAGCGATGTGCACATTGAAAACTACCTCAGAATTTGAATCCGGGCCTCCTAAGATGCTTTTTCGCGCTTGCACGCCCTTCTTTGGTGGGTGATGTCAGCATGATGTCAACAGTGGGTCCTGGTATGGCGGATGACGTCAGCGAGGTGACGTGGCAGGGTGACGTGGCAGAGTCTTAAATGGTGCAGTGCCTTATATGCTTTTGCGATGCGATAGCGGTAACTGAAATGCTGCGATCTGCGATGAATTTGCAGTAAAACCTGTTTTAATGATAAATCATGTTTTAAGTGAAATATATGAATGAATGAAGGCATGCTGCGAGGAAGAATTTTTTATGCGATATGCGCCTTTGATGCGATGGAAATGTCGCGTCGGGGCAAGAGGAAGCGGCATGCATTTAGGGAACATGATTCTTGTGATCACCGATTGCCGACTTGTGATATCGCATCGGCAAAAAGGGGAGTGGGCATATATATGTGGCATATAGTATTGTGATATGCCGATTTGTGAGATGGTATCGCCGGAGCATCCCTCGGGGAGGACAAGAATAGGCAACATTACTTTGAGGCCTGTGACAGTGATAATCGCGTCGGAGGGGAATCCAAAGGGATCGAAAGAATGTTAAGGCAGTCGGCGAGGATTATTGCGATTGGAAGAAAGGTATATACGTTTTTGAAGAGTATTTGAGGCCTAGGAGGGTCCGATAACCTAGAAAGGAAGAATTTCATGCTTTGGAAGGAGTCCATTGCATTGGAAGATGGTTTCAAAGGGGCAAGATGAGGGTTCTTGCTATGATTCAGACAAACTTAGCAATTCCCAAGTGTACTTATGGTTATCTTTCAACCAGGGGGGGAAGGGATAAATATATAGGGGGAGTTATTAACATAGTTTTTAGTAGGGGAAGGGGGAAATAGACAGGGAGCTATATAATAGAGTTAGAAATTAATATGGTTTGTGACAAGAAAGCGCTAAGTTTAGAGGTCTTAGGCTTTAATAAAAGGGGGGATAGAACTTTGTAGAGTACATATGAACACTCTTTAAGTAAAGCAAATCTTTACCAGGGAAATGATATGAAACATGATGGATTTAAGAGATATCAAGCAGATCTTGACCTCTTTTGGGGAAGTTAGTGAATGATTTGGTGAAGAAGAAAGAAGGGGGAGTTAGACATGCCTCGCTTGAGTCCTTCAAATGGATTTTTGCCTTGCAATTGTGATTTGAATAGATATAGCACTTGAAAACACAAAACTAATCACAACCATTGGTTCTGTGGCCACAAAACTACCTACCCAACCTAGTTATCTAGCATTTTTTCTTCTTTTTGGATTGGGTGCACTTGAGCTAGCAAAACTAGCTTTTCAACTTTTTCTTTTACTGTCTTCCTATCTATATCTACACTTATTTCATCCAGGGCTCCGATTAGGCTGTTGAGCACCCTTGCTTCTCTACCTATCTAGGAATCTGCCAAGATTAAGCTGTTTGGACAGATGTTAATTCTCTATATTCTAAAATAGAAAATTGAAACCTAGGGAGACCAAGATTAAACTGTTTGGACCTCCCTTTAACCGAGAGTTCTTCAAAACAGAATAGTATATCAAAATTGGAACACAACAGTGGCACTTGAAGTGGCACATTCTCCTGGCATCCCTTTCTGGCATCTGTAGCAAATATGGAACATTGCAGCATGCAAAGAATGACATATTTGGCATGTAAAAATGTCAATCATGAAAGATGAGTAACCTGCTGCAGCAGGAGGCTAATAGTGGCTCCACTTGGGGATGGCTTTTCCTTGTGAAAAGTCAAGAACAGCAGGTCAGACTGCCTGGATCTTCTATTGTTGTTGTAAATTGAAAATTTTCAGTGCCGACTGTCTGATAATTGAAACTGTGGGAATGAGAACAGCACTTTCCCTCAACTGAAATGTCTGTGACCTATGTAGCACCGCCTGCTTTCTTCTGCGTGCTCTATTGCTTGGACTTTTATATACAAAATAAAATAAAATGCTCATATATACAAACATTTATGTACATACATCATCTTGCTAGGAGATTTTCAACAAAAGGGATCATGATAATGTTTTAACATTCGGCCATTTACAGGGCCTTCTTCAGCTGTGCTGCCATCTTCGGATTTGAGGAAATATGTGTTGTTGCCTTGCACTACGCTGATAATGAATGGACCTTTCCACAGAAAATCAAACTTAGCATGTTTGCCTTTGTCTTCTCTTTGTGAATCCCACCTTAGAACTTTGCTGCCAACCCAGAAATCCTTAGCCTTGGCTCCCTTATCAAACATTATTTTGAGCTTTTCCTACAAAATTTGAGCTCTGTCATACACTTGTTCTCTGGTTTGCTGAAGGTGAATGGTCTGATTAATTCTTCTTTGAATATCATTTGGTTCATCATGAATCTCCTATAACATTTTGATAGTAGGAATGCCCAAAGATGAAGGAAATTTGGCTTCCATGCCATATACTAGCTCATAAGGGCTCATCCCAATGGATTTCTTGGTTGAAAGTCGGTCTGGCCACAGGGCATTTGTGAGCTTCCTATGCCAACTCTTTTTGTTTTCTTCCAGCACTTTTTTTATAATGTTGATGAGACTTTTGTTGGATGATTCGGCCAAGCCATTACCTTGAGGATAATAAGTTGAAGAGTGGCCCAAGGTAATGTGAAATTTATCGCAGAAGTTGATCATCTTTCTGGATTTGAAAGCAGCAGCATTGTCAGTGATGATTTTCTTAGGGCAGCCAAATCTAGAAAGGATATTGTCTTCAAGGAACCGGATAATAGTGCAGTCATTGGCTTGCCTACATGGGATGGCCTCAATCCACTTGGTGAAATAGCCAGTGGCTGTCAAAATCCACTTGTGATGGCCTGAAGAAGAGGGGTGGATTTCACCTATGAAGTCAAGACCCCATTGTTGAAAAGGATATTCAGTTGAGATAGGCTTAAGGGGCAAAGGGAGCAGTTTTCTTTTTCCTTTAAAGATTTGGCATTTGTGACATGAGATAGCAAATTTTTTGACATCTGCAAATAAAGAGGGCCAATAATAACCAGCTCTTTGAAATCTTGTCAACAGTGGATTTCCAATATAGATTCCCTCCACAGTCCCATGCATGGAACTCTTTCATGATGTTGTTGGTTTCATTTATGGTTAAACAGTTTAGCAGTATTCCTTCATGATTTTTCCAAGACAGGGCACCATCTAAGACACAGAATTTTAGAGCTTTCATCTTCAAAAATCTTTTCTTGGTTTTGGACAATCCTGGGGGAGCACACAGGTCTAACAATACATAGCAAATATCTGCATACCATGGGGATTGTAGAAAGGTTTCACTGATCTGTGGAGTCGCCAGCTCCTGTTCATTGTCTAGTTGGTTGATGTCTAAGGCCTGAAGATTTGTTTCGGACATTAGCTTGGCTAAACCTTGTCCCTTTATCAGCTTTGTGGGTTTTATCTCAATGTCATATTCAAGAATACTGGAAATCCATTTACCTCTTTTGCCTTCTAGTCCCTCTTGAGTTAGTATGTCTTTTACAACAAAGTTTGGGACATAAGCAATCACATGTGAATACAAAATATAAACTCTAAAGTCCTTGATGGCTTTGACAAGGGCATAGGCCTGTTTTTCCATGATTTGGTATTTTAAAGGTGCATCTCTTAAGGCTTGGCTGAAAAATGCAATAGGCTTTTCATTTCCTTGATCATCCTTTTGCAGAAGGACAGCAGCTATCGTGTGTTCCGAAGCAAAGGAAAAGATGATAAAATCGTTGTCAAATTGTGGACTTGTGAGTACGGGCGTTTGAGTCAAGGGCGCTTTGATACTTTCAAAAGCCTGCTTGGTTTCCAGAGACCATCTTACCTTGGCATCCTTTTTTAACATGTTACTTAACAGTCTTATCATTTCTGCTAAGTTTGGGATAAATCTCCTTAGGAAATTGATCTTTCCAAGGAATGCTTGCAACTCTTTTATGTTTCTTGGGTATGGAATTTGAAGGATTGCTTGAATTCTTTCAGGATCAATTTTGATACCGTCACTACAACGAAATTGGGAATTTGCGCCAGATTTAGCACCAGATTTTAGTGCAATTTTTTCTCAATTGAGATGAGCAGCCTGGCGCTAAATCTGGCTCTATTGTACAATTTTTAAAGCGTCCTTTTTTGCACCAAATTTTTCATCTTTTTTACGCCAAATTTTCCACCATTTTTTGCATCATATTTTGCACCAAGATTTTCATTTGGTTTTACAACAAGTTTTGCTTCTAATTCTGTGCCATTTTTTGCATCTATTTTTGCATCATTTTTTGTTTCCTCTTTTGTGGCATTTTTTGCTTCTAGTTTTGTGTCATAATTGGCATCAATTTTTACACCATCTTTGGCATCTATTTAGTGCCTTTTTTTACATCCAGTTTGTGCCAATTTTTGCATCTGGTCTTATGCCATTTTTTGCTTCTAATTTTGTACTTATTTTTACATCTATTTTTGTGTCAGTTTTTGTCCCTTTTTTACACCATTTTTTCCGTCCAATTTTGCACCATATGTTGAATCTGATTTAGTGTCAAATTTTGCATGCATTTTTGCACCATTTTTTGCATCCACGTTTGCATTTTATTTATCTCCCTTTTTTGCATCCTATTTTGCACCATATTTTGCATTTAATTTTGCATCATTTGCTTCATCCAATTTAGCATCATTTTTAACACCATTTCTTTCATCCAATTTTGCATCCTTTTGAGCATCTAAATTTGCATCCTATGTTGAACCATATGTTGCATCCACCTTTGCATCCCATTTTGTGTGTATTGTTATGTTCAATTTTGAGCCATTTTTTCGTCTACTTTTGCATTTGTTTTTGCACCAAGTTTTGAATGATTTTTTGTACCTCATTTTACATCCAATGTTGCATCTCAATTTGCATCCAAATTTGAGCCATTTTTATGCCCATTTTTGCACCATTTTTTCTTGTTTTGTGTCAAATTTTGCACCATTTTTTATGTCCAAATTTGCATCCTTTTTGGTATCTAATTTTTCGTCCTTTTTGGCTGCCAAATTTGCATCCTTTTTTCTGCCACATTTTGTGTCCACATTTGCATCTCATTTTGCACCTAGATTTTAGTTTGAATTTTCATCCAGTTATGCATCATTTTTGACATCCTTGGTTTCACCCTTTTCTAGTCCGATTTTGCATCTTGTTTTGTGTCTTTTGTTACATCCTTTCTTCATCCTAATTTTACACCATTCTTTAAATCCTCATTTTGGTGTCCATTTTTGCATCCTTGTTTGTGCGCAATTCGGTATCCTTTCATATGCCCTATTTTGTTCCCTTCTTTGTGTCTAGTGTTGCACCATTTTTTTATTTTACTTTAAAACCCTTTTTGTGTTGTTTGCATCTTGTTTTGATGGTTAGTTTACCATCCAATTCTACTCCCAATTTTGCATCCATGGTTAAATCCACTTTTGGCTTCTTGTTTAGAGTTTTACTTTTATTTCCATTTATGACCCCCTCTATGGATTCATTTTACTAAGTTCATTTACATAGTGAAATATATTAAAGTTTTTAAATATCATTTTGTTGTAGGATTTAATGCATGGTTAGATGAAAGTAAAACCCTCTCAGTTTATCCCAAAAACCTAGGACAAACCAATTAAGAGAAAGGTTGTTCTAAGGCTTAGGATTCTTAGTAGATCAAGATGTAGAGTATAGATTAAGAAAAAGAGAATGAATTATTGTGAGTCCTCGCATGCAGATCTTGTTGGAGTTTTTAGTATAGCTAGGAAGCACTCCTAGCTAGCTCCAAAGCTTGGTCCTACACATAAGAGAGAGAATAAAGAAACCTTCATAGCATAATATCTTGATAATGGAAACTATCAAAAACATATAAATATCATTGAATAAATAAATACAAACCAAAATTCCATACATCCATTAGTTAAATAAAAGAAGTAAAGAATGAATTGAAACATATGGAAGGAAGAACAACTGATCTATATGAATAAAGGAGTTGGAGGAACGTTACAACAATCATATGTAGTTGCAACAACACCTCCCCCAACTCATAGCTCCAAAACTCTCCCTCTCAAGATAGATCTCAGCAGCGTGACAATACAAGAATTCCCATCATTTTTTCAATGGCCAAGCCTCCAATATATAGGAAAGTGAAGGCTATGAAGATTTCCTAAATTCCTCATTAGTTCAATTTGGGAAAAATCTTTTGGGTGAATAATGTTTCCTCATATAAAAATGGCCTTTTCCACTTTTTAGATGCTTTTGTGCTTAGGAAAAAGCTTCCCGATGCTTTATGGCTCTTTCCCGCTTTTTTATGCTTTTATTTTTTAGGAAAAAGCTAAAGATGAGGATAAAGAGATCACATTCCACCATATGATTTTCCGAAAGTGAACAAGAGTGTGAAATTCAAATTCTAGTTTGCTTATGTTTTAGTTTTTTTTAATATATATTTAGTTTTAGTATTTTTTTATTTTCTAAAAGAATATATTTAGTTTTTGGTATTTTTTTCTATAAGAAAAATTAAATTTTATTTTTATAAAAATGGATTTTAAACATTCCATTCATGCTAAATTTGTGAATTTATGATAGGAGTTTAAATTATATATAAAAAAGTAACTCAATGCCATGTGTTGTGTTGTTGACATGGGTGTTATACATCTCTTCCTTCCTAAGTTATAGAATGTGCTTGGGTTTTCTTAATGTAATAAAACTAATTATGTTCTTCATGATATCTTGGAATGTTCATCTTGAACCAGGCTAATAAAATAATAAAGTTAAAATAAGTTTGCCTTTGTCCCTTGTAGATATTTGTCCCCATTAATCTTGATCTTAATAGATTAATTGTCTTATGGTGGCCTTGAGTGGTCACTTCCATTAGTTGCATGCTTTATATTTTTCTATTAGTGACATTTTTTAGGCTTGATAATATGTTATTTAATTTATCAAAATGTGTTATTGTCCATATTATTGTTAAATATGTTGGTTTTTGAGCATGTTTTAGCAAAATGTTCCCAAAATGATTATAGATTGTATTTTATAATGCAATGATTCATTGCTTGATGAAATTGCTTTGGATTTTTTTTTAATGATTCATTGATTGATGAAATTGTTATGGATATTTTTTTTTAGTATATTAAATTGTATGTGATAAAGTCAAAAGTCACCTCTTTTTTATATTTTCATTGGTCAATTTCCCTTAAGGCCATCAAGTTCAACATTTGGTTCCAGGTTAAGGAAATATAGGAGTCAAGAAATGGAATTGTCCAAGCACTTAAATCTTGAGACATGTTTTTTTTAGTCACATTATACTTCCTTTCTATGTAAATTCTCGATGAAAATAGTCTCATGGAACATGAGGGGCCTCAATAGTAAAGGAAAACAAAGACTCCTAAAAGAAAAATGGTATGCAAAGCACCCATCAATAATGTTGATATAAGAAGAAAAAATATTAAGTGAGGTTCTACCTCATATAATTAGAAAATGGGGGAGGAATTTCCAAGTAGTAGTGATTGATGCTTAGAGATACTTGGGTGGAATGGTTAGTATTTGAAATGTTCAAGACATCAAGGTTAGCAATATGTTTACCTCTTTTCCTATTATGACAATACAATTTTAGTTAATTGACATCGAGGACTACTACCATGTATCTAATGTCCATGACTCCAATATCGCAAATGGAAAACCTTTATTTCTCAATTCTATTTCTAGCACAAGTAATTTATACTCCCCATCTCCAAGGATTATTCGGAGTGACTTCAATATTATCAAGTGTCTCGAGGAAAAGAAAGGATGAATCACAATGTTTAACAAGATATTTTGTAAGCTATACCATTAAAGCCATAAAGTAGTCTCCATTAAATTTTTCAAGCAATGAGTCTCCAACCCACACATGTGGATCAATGAGATGTCATACATGTGTGTGTGGTGACTAACTTAATACACCGCTCTAATAACTCCACAAACTTATGTATTTCACTTCGTTTCATAAATTGACAGTAGTGTGACATAAGTAAACCAAGAGTAGACATGAAAGCCTTAGGCAACAAACATTCCCTAGGTCCTCAATTAGGTGCTTAAATAATGAAGTGAAAATGCAAGGAGAAAAGAGGAATTCATGATTTAACCATCACAAACATGTGATCAAGTGTGACTAGGAGTGTATATATTCATATATTTTTCAAAGAGGGAGTGAATACATGGGTTACCATTCATTGGCCCTTATTTTTATTTCTTTTTCATTTTCTTAAATATAGGACTTAGGGAATAAGGTTTTCATAAGTTTGGCACAACTCACAGGTATAAGATTTACATGAATTTTCACTTCAACCTTAGAGTTTAGATTTAGATAAATCAATATAGTGTATCTTTAATGATTTTGGCTTTCACTTTTTGATTTTATTTCATCACAAATGACAATAAGGGAAATATTTTGCCACAAATCTATGAATGCTTAACCGTAAAGGCATCATGTGATGAAAACAAATTAATGATGTTATTCTCTATGAAAATGATGGGTATTCTTGAGAAAATATTATGCTTGTGGATGTCTCCTCTCTGGTTGAGAGGGAGTGAGGGTCAACACCATATTATCCATGTGTCATGTACTATGGCTAGGACTAACAACCATAAGCCTAGTAAAGACACTAGTAGGGAGAATGGTGGTTTGGATAAACATTTGGGACCAATATTCTTTGAGAATATGGACTTTAACTAGGACTAATCACCATAAGTCAAGTACATTAATCCAAGATAATAATAGTCATGAGGATTGACATTTCTTGGTGTCAAATATTATGATAGTGGATTAGGAAATGATCATGCGAGGACATACCTCGTGAACATACTGGTGGAGTAAGTGCCTAGAGAGGTAGTGGTGTCCAAATTTATGCCTCCCAACATTGTGCTCTGATCTAATGGAGAGATAAAATTGTTAGTTAAGGCCTTACTATTTTGACAATGTTGGCTATGATGATGTAAATAATCATTGATTCTTGTCAATCCAGATTCCTTCTTATATGAATATTTCAACTTGAGAGTACCTTTTTGTCTCATTATTAGTAACTCCCTAGATTAGATGGAGGGTCATCATCTTCATTATCACCGTGATCACCACCATCAATGTCATCATTATTGTCATAATTTCATTATCGTCATAATCACCATTCATGTCTTCATCATCATCATCATAATTATGGATATTGTCATCAATTGTTCATAATTATAGGCATCATAAGAAATATCATCAACCTAAAAAATGTTATGAGTGCTCGAAAAGGGTTGTTAGGACACATGATGTATGCAAGAAAAATAACAACTTTATTTTTTAGAGATGATCGATGATCATCATCATTACTACCATTATCATCATCATTATAATTGTCATCATCCCCAGCATCATAACTAATATAATTTTTATCATAATTGTTGTCATCTTCATCATGAACATCATAATCATCATTCATGTCCTTATTGTTCTTGATGATGACCAAGATGAAAATAATGATAATGATGATCAGATGATGATGACTTGGAAGATGACGCCAAAGATAATTATTATGATTTTGACCATGAAAACATTTAAAAATTGGGAAGAATGGCCAAGGTCATTAGCATCATCATCATCATTGTCATTGTAACTCTCATTGTCTTTATCATCATTGTCATTATCATAACAATCACAATTGATGTCATCGTCATCATCTTCATTATCATCATCGTTATAATTATTGACATTGTCATCAGTTGTTCATAATTTTCAATGTCATAAGAAATATCATCAATGCAAAAAATATGACGTGTGTTGGAAAAGGGATGCAAAAGTGAACAAAAAAAATTGGGGTAAAAATAAATGTAAATTTGAATGAAGAGTGGACACAACATAAGTAGATGCAAAACAAGACAGAAAAATTGACACAAAACTGGATGAAAAATTAGATGCAATAGCTTATGCAAACTTGAACACAAAATAGGATTCAAACATGGATGAAAAAGTGGAAGAAAACATGGGCACAATAGTAGGCATAAAACTTAGCATGAATTGTGGTGAAGCAAATCTGGATACTACAATGAATGTAAAAAAAAAAAAAAAAGACACAAACTTGAATGCGAAAAGGAGGAAAAATTGGATGAAAAAAGGGATGTAAACATGGGCCAAACATGGGTGCAATAGTGAACACAAAATTATTTGCAAAATTGGACGAATCAAAAGTGGATCTAAAAGTAGATTCGAAATGGGATGCAAAAAACATAAACAATATTTGATGCAAACTTGGACACAAAAGAGGATGCAAATGTGGATGCAATAGTGGAAGAAAATGTGGGTTGCAATGATAGGCATAAGATATGACACAAATTATAGCAAAAAAAAAGTGGATGAGAAAGTGGATGTAATAATAGATGAGAAAAAAGATGCAAACTTAGATGCAAGACAAGATGCTATAAGGGATGTAAAAGTGGATGCAAACACGGGTGCAACATGAGAAACAAAATTAGATGCAATGCAAGTACATGCAAAAAAGGATGCAAAATGAGATGAAAAACCCAACACAAAATTGGAAGAAAAAATAGATGCAATGTTTTATGCAAAAGAGGATCGAAGATGGATGCAAAATTGGAAGAAAACGTGGGTACAACAGTAACAAAACATGGCACAAATTGTGTCACAACAAAAGTGGATATAATGATAGATACAAAAAAAGAAGCAAATGAAGAAAAATAGGATGCAAAAAGGGATGTAAAAGTGGGCGTAAACATGGGTGCAACAATGGATGTAAAATATGATGCAAAAGTTGATGCAACAAAATTCTATGCAAAAGTAGATGCAATACGAGACACAAAACCTGATGCAAATCTTGACACAAAATTGGGTATAAAAAGGGATTAAAAATAGATGTAAAAGTCGATGAAAACCTACATGTATATGAGGATGCAATCGTGGATGCAAATTTAGAAAGAAAAAAGGGTGCAAAGGGAGGTGTCAAACTAGGTGCAAATTATGGCACAAGAAAAATGGATGCAATAGTGGACATGATAACAGATGAAAAAGAGGATGTAAATATGGATGCAAAACAAGATGTAAAAGTCAATGCAACAAAAGTAGATGCAAACTTAGATGCAAAAACTAGACACAAACCTCAATGCAAAACTTGGCACATAGGGGATGCAAAAAATATGCAAAATGGATGCAAAAAATGATTTAAAAAATGATGCAAAAGAGGATGCAAGAGATGATGCAAAAGTTGATGCAAGTGTAGGCACAAAAAGTGGATGCAATAGAGGATGCAAAAGATGTTGAAAAAAAATTAGGTGCCAAAATTGATGCAAAACATGGTGCAAAGGATGGCACAAAACGTGGCATAAAATGTGGCATAAAACTTGGTGTAAAATTTGGTGCAAAACCTATTACAATACCTGGTGCTAAACTTGATGTAAGACTTGGTGCAAAACTTGGTGAAAACTTTGCATCAATTTTTGCACCATATTTGATAAATGGACAGAAATAGCACCAAAAATGGTCTCTAGACACAACAAAGGAAGCAAAAAGGGATGCTAATCATAGGTTTTGTTGTAGTGATGTAAAAGTTCCAGGTCCTAAGGTTGGAATGGTGATATGTGGCACTTCGTACAAGTTCTCTCTACTGAACTAGTATATAATCAGGTCATCGTCGGAGATTTGACATAAATCTTCCTTGGAGAATCCAATATTGATCAGTCTTATGGGATTGGAAAGAGGACTCAGAGGACTACCTTGACACGTAATTTCAGACCTTGGAGGTACAAAATTTCTGAGATACAACAGATTCAATATCAGGATCCTACAAAGTGAAAAAAGGTGTGTAGTTTTTTTTAAATTTTGCATAAGTTGGGTTGAAAAAATAGTTTGAAGGAATTCAAAGGGAAAAATGAAACATTATTATCATTAATTGATGCCCTGAAGAAAGAAATGGAAACACCTAGTAAGCAACTTGAAATATCTAGCATGATATATCAAAATTACAAGACCAAGTGCAACAAAATTCACTCTCACAAAAAATAACAGAAGCTAAGATGGATGGTTAAATAAAGACGTGGAAGCTAAGATGGATGGTTTAAATAAATGCATGGAAATCTAAGATGGATGATATAAAAAATAAAAAAAAAACTTAAAGGCAACATGGAAGATTTGAAGATAGATTTTACAAAGTTGCTACAAGAAATGCTTACTAATGGCGAAAGGGTGGTAAAGGAAACTCATGATGAGAACAAAAGAAATTCTAATCATGATTTCATAGACTCTAACATCGTATTGAAGAGCCACCATGTTCCAAAGATCAATATGACAAAGTTTGATGGCAAGGATCCCGTAACATGGATACTACAGATGGAGCAATATTTCGATCTCCATAATGTGCAAAACACACAAAAGGTACACATTGCAACTTTATATATGGAACCAATTCAATTTGTATGGTATCGATGACTTTTCTCTCGTAAACAAATTGTCACTTGGGCAATTTTTATGGAAGAAATAATAGCACATTATGAGGATACAAAAAGCAACACATTTTTTAGCCAATTTATAAATCTCAAACAAAAGGGTTCAATGATGGATCACATTGAGGACTTCCAAAAATTGAATATAAGGGTAAAAGGTATTCTAGAGGAGCATGTGATTGATGTGTTCATAGGGACTTTAAAGGATAACATCCAACATGAGGTTCGCCTTTGGGAACCTGATTCATTGGAGAATGCATTCAGGTCGATAAGGAAAATGGAAAGCAAAATTATGGCAACAAGGAAGCCTACCACTCACAACTATAAGATGGAAGTGTTGTTGCTCTTAACCTTTCACCACCTACAAGTTTGACACCACAACAATTGGAAGAAAAAAGAGCAAAAGGGATTTATTACAATTGTGATAGAAAATACACTAAAGGTCATAAGTGTGTTAATTTACATAGATGGGGAAGAGGAGCAAGAAAAGGAACAAGAAATGTTAAAAGAAGAGGATATACAACAGGAACCAATCCCAAAGAAAGAAGAAATGAATCTGACCATATATTTTAATTACCACTCCTCAAACTCTCAAGATAGAATGGCATATCAAGAAGAAAAAAGGTAATAGTGTTGATTGATTCGGGCAATACCCATAATTTTATTCATTGTAAGATAGCTTAGGAATTGAATTGCTTTCTATATCCAATACTAGAGTGTCAAGTAATGGTTGCAAATGGAGGAACCATAAATTGCTTGAGAAAGTGCCATAATATGAAGCTATCCATGGGAGAATATGTCTTTAATAGTCAAATTCTTTCCATTCCAATTGGTGGTACAAATGTTGTACTAGGAGTCCAATGACTACAATCTTTGGGTATGATAGCTTTTAATTTTCAAGAACTTTTCTTGAATTTTTTGTTGGGAAGGAAATGAAGTTGAATTAAGGGGTATCGCAGGGAAACCAGGAAAGATAATTAGCTCCAACAGTATGACAAATCTTCTAAAGAAAGAACAACGAGGTGTAATTTCATGATTATTTTCACTAGAGGTTCTGACATCGAAATCATCTATTTCTCCAGATCTCCAAAATGTTTTGGACAATCATTCTAAGGTATTTGAGGCTCCCAAAGGCCTCCCACCTATTCATGATCATGATCATGTTATTCATTTGATTCCAAGAAGTGTTCCTCCAAACATCAGGCCTTACAGATATCCATATGCCCAAAAGATTGAAATTGAACGTATGGTTGCAGAAATGCTAGAGGTTGGTATAATTCAGCCCAATCAAATTTCTTTCTCTGCTCCAGTGGTATTGGTACACAATAAGGATGGATCATGGCGCATGTGTCCGAATTATAGGGAGCTTGACAAGCTCACTGTTAAAGATAAATTTCCCATTCTTGTCATTGATGAATTATTGGATGAATTGCATGGATCACTTTACTTCACCAAGTTGGATCTTCGTTTAGGATATCATTGAATCATAATGAATATTGAAGACATTCTAAAAACAACATTTATAACTCATGAGGGTCATTATGAATTTTTGGTCATGCCTTTTGGCCTTACCAATGCACCTTCTACATTTCAAGGTTTGATGGATTCCATTTTCAAACACTTCTTTAGAAAACTTGTGTTAGTATTTTCTGATGATATGCTAATCTATAACAAGTCTTGGAAGGATCATGTTCAATATGTTGAGAGGGTGCTCAAACTATTGGAAGAGAAACAATTATATGGAAAAAGCTTTTAATGTTTCTTTGGAGTACAAGAGGTGGAATATCTAGGTCATATTGTATCTCATGGAGGTTTTAAGATAGACCCTAACAAAATTAAAGCCATTAATGAATGGAAAATCCCCACATCCATAAAGCATTTGCGAGGATTTCTCGGGTTGACAGGGTATTATCGCAAGTTTGTTAAGAATTATGGGAGATTAGGAGCACCTCTAACAAAATTATTGAAGAGAGATGCATTTTCATGGACTCTAGAAGCAATGAAGGCCTTTGAACATCTTAAAGAGACAATGTGGCAAGCACCGGTCTTAGCTACGCCGGGCTTCACAAAAACTTTTATTGTGGAATGTGATGCCTCAGGAAATGGAACTGGTGTCGTTTTAATGCAAGAAGAAAGACCCATTGCTTTCGAAAGTCATCCAATGAAAGGAAAGTATTTACACAAAGCTATTTATGAGAAGGAAATGTTGGCAATACTACATGCACTTAAGAAATGGCGACCTTACCTAATGAGAAGATCCCAATTCACACAATATTGTCAGAACTTTACGAGGAAGGAAAAACCATATTGGAACCTGAAGCAGTCACAGAAACAAGAAATCAACAACTACGAAATCGATCAATTTTAGAGTATCTCATCAAGTGGAAGAACTTACCCACTGAAGATTCCACATGGGAGGATGATAATTTTACATAGAAGCATCCAAAACTACTCAAGCGTTGAGGACATCACTTTTCGAAGGAGAGGGGCATGTTAGATCCATATACTATTAGTGTAACCCCTTATTGATATTAGTGCAACCCCCTTATTGTATTATTGTACCTATATAGTCCCCATGTTGTTATTATTGTGCCCCATAGAAGCCCACTATTTTTTTTTTTTGCTTTGGTTCACGGACGCCTTCAGTCAGCGGGTGGCGCTACGTCCACGGGAAAATCTAGGGCTGACGCCCCTCGGCCTATAACAAGACCTGACCCTAAGAGCTTTCAGGAATTGATACTGTGACCTCCCAAATGGCGAGGCCCCGAGAAGCCCACTATTGTTATTTTTGTGCCCTACAATATTATTGCTATGTAGGCACTGATTGTATTGGGACCCCTTATACACCTATATATAGAAAGGAGGTCATGTCATTCGTATCATCCAAGAATTGTTCATTTGTGTAATGTAAAGGAGGTTTCCCCCTCGAAGAGGCTGATTTTGAAGTCGTTGATTTATCTTTTCTATCTTTTGTGAGCTAGTTTCATAACATTATAAAGAGATCACAATGTATGATGGCCATGATCATACAAACAATCATCCAGTCATGGGTCCACTAATTGTCATTTATGGACGAGTCTTTTGATCATTGTACATGTTATGTTAGCTTATGTGTTGAGTATGGATATGCCTCCCTCAACAACAAAGATGTGATGATGAAAATGTATAGTAACAGATGAAGCTTGTCGATTGTTCTTGATCCCAACTTGTCATAAGGTAAAGCACTTCAGTCATCAATCATCATTTCTGACTTTGCACTTTAAAGGGCAATCTGTTATAGACCATTTTTTCACATTTGATCAATTGGCTTCCTAATGGGATCAATCAACATCCTATTCCTCCTTATCGTTATCTTGCACAAAGCCCTAAGCATGTCTCTTTCATTCCATAGAGTTTCTACCTGAAATTACATCATCTGACCAGTTTGAGGACCAACTCTCCTTGGCCTCTTGTTGGACAACGTTCACCTACAGGTTGCTCCACTGTGGCTTGTGTTGATCACCCACAGGTTGCTCTCCTTTACACCTGCTTTGGTTTTAGAAATTCGAGAAAAAGAGAGAAATTTTGGAAGCTTCCTCTTCCAGAAGCTTCAAAAATTTGTTACAACCATTTACCTTAGATAAAACATTCGGATCCTATCCTACCCTATTTTGGAATTTCCATCCCTTGTCCTTTGATCCCATCCTCCCATCAAAGGTGGATCTAAAACCTTATATTGGTAATTGGATAAGAACTCCCAACTTACCCCACTTCTCTATATATTTACAACCTTCCATATGTAAGGGGTTGACTTTTGGAGAGTGATTCTACCCTTATGCTATTGTTGTAAGTGGTTTCATTTCATGCATTTAGGGTGATTGGAGGTGCACATTGTGACAAGGAAAGGACAAGTCAACCTAGAGGAGCTCTTCTACAAGATCAACATCTATTTATGGTTGTAACTCCTTCCATTTATATTAATGCAAAAAATTCTTTGTTTTCCTATATGTGATGTTGTTATTTCATGTATTTCAATACCCTGTTGATCTATTGAATAAAGTATTTAAATGACATTGCATATATCTTGTAGTTTCTTGCCTTGTGTTATCTGACTGTGCAGGTTATAATTCTGGTAATCAGAGCCGAAATGGAGCATTCAAGCTAAAGAAGGAGCGAAGCATGCGACAGATTCCAGGTAGGCTTCATTCCTTCATCTATTCACTTTAAGGAAAGCAATGAGTTCTTGTCTCTTTGTTGTTCTAGGTTAGCCACCAAACCTAGGGGAAATACTCTTGTTCGCAATCGTAATTCCCATATAACAACCTCCAAAGTGAAAGAAGGCAACAAGTACAGGACCCAGGTGTCATGATCTGTCATTTGATTTAAACATGTGATCTTTAATTAGATGCGCTAAAACATTAAATATAAGTACTTCTTATGAAATAATGACTACATTAAATATAAGCACTTCTTATGAAATAATGGCTAATGTACCTCATGATCATTGACTTACCTTCATCTAGTGAGAAAGCCGATTAAGTGGATAAGCTAACCAATGTGTGGGTGAGAGGCAAATAAGAGGTTGCTATTTGAGGATCATATGAGACTACTGGTCAAAAACCTACATCTTAGGAGAATTTTTTTCTCCTTGGTTATCCCTACATATACATGGTAACAAGATGTAAGGGAGATATTAGGGTCATTATTGTTGCCATATAAAATGACTACCTTGTCCATTGGAATGCTCTTTATGTTGATCATAACTTCGATAGTTGAAACATGTATTCAAGATGTTATTATCACACATAGGTTGACATATACTTCATGTATTCAAGATGTCATTATCACATATAGGTTGATATATGCTTCATGTATTCAAGATGTTATTATCACACATAGGTCGATGTATACTTCTATTCCCAACTTAAATTTTCGATAGACTATTCCAGTTCATTCAAATATTAATTTGAATGCAAATACTCCTATTAGGTTCAGGCCAAAAAGTCCTCTTAGGTTAGTCACAGGAGATGTTCATATGGGGTGAGTTAATCTTTCTCAAAAGTGCTAGGTTGAGCTAACAACCGGGGAATTCTATCTAAATTGGTTATTGAATTTCAATAAAATCTTTGTAAAGAAGTTCTTAATTCCGTGAGAAAAACAATTGAAATATTTTGTTAAATTCAAGGTTCTCTATGGATGACAACTAAGCAATGAAAAGTCTCCTTAAAAATAATCATGAATACACCCTTAATCATACTAGGAATACTATCATCAGTCTTGTGATATGTGACCTCAAATGCTAATCAAAATTTAATATGAGATTCTATCATTAAAATCATTATATAAGGCACACTACTATAACTAATACATGCTTCTTGATATTCATCAATTAAAAAATACTATCAATGATTAAGAACATGACAATAATCATAACTCACAAAATTTAAAGATTAAGAACAAGACAATAATCATAACTCACACCATTTTTTTTTATGCCATTTTCTTATGAAGTGAATCCAAATCTGCTATTTATTTCTGAAATTTTTATACAAAATTCAGATCTGCTTTGCAAACTCTCAACCCAAAACTCAAAACTTTGAAATCTCCTCTCAGTATACTGTTCTTGCTTGATCACCTGTGCTTCGATACCATGTAGAATTTTGTAGAATTTTTCTACACATCAGCTAGCTCCTATACCATGTAGAAATTTCACCTGTAGAACAAACTGATATATGCAATGTCCTAAAGCATAATACTTGTTCTACTTCTACAAAACATTAAGCGGAAGCATAATCGAATTCATGAGCAACATCAAGTAGAAACATGCATAACTGATCAAGAGAAATAATCACACATAACACAAGATATATGTAGGGGAAAGCACCAGCATAAAACACCAACCATGTATTATCAATAAAGTGTAGATCCTCAACAACATACAAAAAGAATCAACTCAATAGATATCCTGCTCTCTCTGTAATCAAAAGATCTTGATGATCTTCAATTAGAAGATGAAAATCATGGACTACCTAGGCCTCATTATATAGGCTGAAAATTGGCCTAATCATACCCATTGTCACCTCATGTCCACCTACGTAGTCATAGAAGAAAACAGATTTCTTCCTCATGCAAGGAATACTCACTAGAAATATCCTAGCATCTGATAGTACATTGTCCCTCATCTGATCTCAACTGGGTCTCTGACAGAACTAACATGCAACAATTATCCATGATTGAATCCTCAGTTATCTAAAATAATAGTTGTCACATGCATGCAAACATTAACAAACTATATTTTATTGTTTTAACAACTTGTTAAAATAATCTAACTGGACTTCACTAGTTAGAACTAAGTCAATTGATTCTCTCATTATAGAACTCATACTTATTCCCTCAATCAGTGGAGGAAATTGAGGATAAATTCCTCAATCTGTGGGACAACTCATGTGCATGCTCACAAAGACTTCAAATTTGAATTCCCTTAACTAATTAACTCAACTGAATTAATTAATTAATATTTTCAACTGCTGTTAAGACCAAAATTAATTTTACTTCCTGTAGATAGATTAGGGATTGCTATAAATAGGAAGGGACCCATAAATGCTATTTTTAGAACTTTTTATTTTTAGCAGTTTCACCTCTCACCCAATGTGGCCAATGACCTCACTGGCCAAACTACTATTTTTAGACATGCTACTTTTAGCAAGTCCATTTTAGCACATTCTAAATTTAACATTTCTTGTTGCACATTTTTCAACACTCCCTCCCAACAAGAAAGGCTTTCTCTTGAACCTGATCCTGTAACTCTGGATTGTTCTACACGCAACACATCTACCCAATCCACTTGCTCCAACAACACTCGGAACAAAAACACTCCCAACTGACCACTCTGTTGGGCTAGGAAAATACTCTGATGCTGAAGCTCTACCTGCCGCTGACAATTGCTCCCTCTCTGACATCTGCGCTACTACAACATCTCCATGCATCTCGCACCATTGCACACCTCTCTCTGCCACCTAACACTGTGCAAAACACTTGTGCCTCTCGCATTGCTGCAGCCTGCTAGCTATGCGCTGTCTTGGGATTCCCTGCATTGTCGCTCTCTCTATCGCTCCATCTGCATCTGCCCCTACCCAATCAATTAGTTCCTGCTACTCCACATCAAGACTCCTGTAGCAAGTCATCCAAGAGGTTGGGTACCTCAAGGATATTGCCCCTCCTCCTTGGGACGATCACTCTATATCGCCCCACCTCCTACCTAGAGGTATGGTTGCATGTGATCCCTCAACCCACCTAGCTCAAAGTTTCCCCTACTGGAGATCTCTGCATGAGTAGATGTCTCTACTCGATCTCCTCTCAGCTTCCCTTGTTGTGGTTGCTCCACACCCTCCTGAAGCTGCTGCACCAATCATGGCTCCTCCACAATTGTCTGAGACATCTTCTGGCTCTACATGTTGAGAGGTAATTTACTCTCCCTCTCAACCACCAAGTATCTAACCTTTGCCTTGCTCCTCAAGGCTTTGCATGCATCTTGTACATCAAGTGCACACAGATTCTTGGATATCACACCAATCTATTTCCACTTTCCCGTCGCCACGAAATTTTCTAGAAAAGGAGTTGATTTTAAATCAGCGATATCTCCCTCATCCGAACTCCGACTCAACCGATTTTATTTTTTTTGATCTTGGGTACTTTTCCGCAAGGAATCCAAATCTACTATTTATTTCTGAAATTTTTATACAAAAATTTTCAGATATGCTCTGCAAACTCTCAGCCCAAAACTCAAAACTTTGAAATCTCCTCTCGATATACTGTTCTTGCTTGATCACCTGTGCTTCGATACCATGTAGAATTTTGTAGAGTTTTTCTACACATCAGCTAGCTCTGATACCATGTAGAAATTTCACCTGTAGAACAAACCGATATATGCAATGTCCTAAAGCATAATACTTGTTCTACTTCTACAAAACATTAAGCGGAAGCATAATCGAACTCATGAGCAACATCAAGTAGAAACATGCATGACTGATCAAGAGAAATAATCACACATAACACAAGATATATGCAGGGGAAAGCACCAGCATAAAACCCCAACCATGTATTATCAATCAAATGTAGATCCTTAACAACATACAAAAAGAATCAGCTCAATAGCTATCCTACTCTCTTTGTAATTAGAAGATCCTGATGATCTTCAACCAGAATATGAAAATCATGGACTACCTAGGCCTCATTATATAGGCTGAAAATTGGCCTAATCATACTTGTTGTCACCTCAGGTCCACCTACGTAGTCATAGAAGAAAATAGATTTCTTCCTCGTGCAAGGAATACTTACTAGAAATATCCTAGCATCTGATAGTACACTATCCCTCATCTGATCTCAACTGGGTCTCTGACAGAATTGACATGCAACAATTATCCATGAGTGAATCCTCAGTTATCTAAAATAATAGTTGTCACATGCATGCAAGCATTAACAAACTATATTTTATTATTTTAACAACTTGTTAAAATAATCTAATTGGACTTCACTAGTTAGAACTAAGTCAACTGATCCTCTCATTATAGAACTCATACTTTTTCCCTCAATCAGTGGAGGAAATTGAGGATAAATTCCTCAATTAGTGGGACAACTCATGCGCATCCTCACAAAGACTTCAAATTCGATTTTCCTTAACTAATTAACTCAACTGAATTAATTAATTAATATTTCCAACCGCTGTTAAGACCAAAATTAATTTTACTTCCTATAGATAGACTAGGGACTGCTATAAATAGGATGGGACCCAGAAATGCTATTTTTAGCAGTTTCACCTCTCACCCAATGTGGCCAATGACCTCACTGGCCAAATTGCTATTTTTAGCAGGTCCATTTTTAGCACATTCTAAATTTAACATTTCTTGTTGCACATTTTTCAACAACTTTAAAGGATAACATCCAACATGAGGTTCACCTTTGGGAATCTGATTCATTGGAGAAGGCATTCAGGTTGGCAAGAAAAATGGAAAGCAAAATTATGGCAACAAGGAAGCCTACCACTCACAACTATAAAGATGGAAGTATTGTTGCTTGTAACCTTTCACCACCTACAAGTTTGACACCACAACAATTGGAAGAAAAAAGAGCAAAAGGGATTTATTACAATTGTGATAGAAAATACATGAAAGGTCATAAGTGTGCTGAGAAGAAATTAATTTACATGGATGGGGAAGAGGAGCAAGAAAAGGAACAAGAAACCTCAAAAGAAGAGGATATACACTAGGAACCAACCTGGGAGAAAGAAGAAATGAATTTGACCATATCTTTTAATTACTACTCCTCAAACTCTCAAGATAGAAGGGCATATCAAGAAGAAAAAGGTAATAGTGTTGATTGATTCGGGTAGTACCCATAATTTTATTCATCGTAAGATAGTCTAGGAATTGAATTGCTTCTTATATCCAGCACCAGAGTGTTAAGTAATGATTGCAAATGGAGGAACCATAAATTGCCCGGGAAAGTGCCATAATATCAAGCTATCCATGGGAGAATATGTCTTCAATAGTCAAATTCTTTCCATTCCAATGGGTGGTGCAAATGTTGTACTAGGAATCCAATGACTACAAGCTTTGGGTATGATAACTTTTAATTTTCAATAACTTTTCTTGAATTTTTTGTTGGGAAGGAAATGAAGTTGAATTAAGGAGTATCACAAGGAAACTAGGAAAGATAATAAGCTCCAACAGTATGGAAAATCTTCTAAAGAAAGAACAACAGGGCGTAATTTCACGATTATGTTCACTAGAGGTTCCCATGTCGAAATCATCTATTTCCCCAGATCTCCAAAACGTTTTGGACAATCATTCCGAGGTATTTGAGACTCCCAAGGGCCTCCCACCTATTCGTGATCATGATCATGTTATTCATTTGATTCCAGGAATTGTTCCCCCAAACATCAGGCCTTACAGATATCCATATGCCCAAAAGACTAAAATTGAACGTATGGTTGCAGAAATGCTAGAGGTTGGTATAATTTAGCCCAGTCAAAGATCTTTCTCTGCTCCAGTGGTATTGGTACACAATAAGGATGGAACATGGCGCATGTGTTCGAATTATAGGGAGCTCAACAAGCTCACTATTAAAGATAAATTTCCCATTCTTGTCATTGATGAATTATTGGATGAAATGAATGGATTAATTTACTTCACCAAGTTGGATGTTCGTTCAGGATATCATCGAATCATAATGAATATTGAAGACATTCTGAAAACAACATTTATAACTAATGAGGGTCATTATGAATTTTTGGTCATGCCTTTTGGCCTTACCAATGCACCTTCTACATTTTAAGGTTTGATGAATTCCATTTTCAAACACTTCTTTAGAAAATTTGTGTTAGTATTTTCTGATGATATGCTAATCTATAACAAGTCTTGGAAGGATCATGTCCAACATGTTGACATGGTGCTCAAACAATTGGAGGAGAAACAATTATATGCAAAAATCTCCAAATGTTTCTTTGGAGTACAAGAGGTGGAATATTTGGGTCATATTGTATCTCATGAAGGTGTGAAGGTAGACCATAGCAAAATTAAAGCCATTAAGGAATGGAAAATCCCCACATCCATAAAGCATTTGCGAGGATTTCTCGGGTTGACAGGGTATTATCACAAGTTTGTTAAAATTATGGGAGATTAGGAGCACCTCTAACAAAATTATTGAAGAGAGATGCATTTTCATGGACTCTAGAAGCAACGAAGGCTTTTGAACATCTTAAAGAGGCAATGTGCCAAGCACCGGTCTTAGCTACGCTGGGCTTCACAAAAACTTTTATTATGGAATGTGATGCCTCAAGAAATGGAATTGGTGTCGTTTTAATGCAAGAAGAAAGACCCATTGCTTTCGAAAGCCATCTAATCAAAGGAAAATATTTACATAAAGCTATTTATGAGAAGGAAATGTTGGCAATACTACATGCACTTAAGAAATGGTGACCTTACCTAATGAGAAGATCCCAGTTCAAACAATATTGTCATAACTTTATGAGGAAGGAAAAACCATATTGGAACCTGAAGCAATCACAAAAACAAGAAATCGGCAGCTACGAAATCGATCAATTTCAGAGTATCTCATCAAGTGGAAGAACTTACCCATTGAAGATTCCACATGGAAGGATGATAATTTTATACAGAAGCATCCAAAACTACTCAAGCGTTGAGGACAACACTTTTTGAAGGAGAGGGGCATGTTAGATCATATACTACTAGTGTAACCCCTTATTGATATTAGTGCAACCCCCTTATTGTATTATTGTACCCATACAGTCCCCATGTTGTTATTATTGTGCACCATAGAAGCCCACAATTGTTATTTTTGTGCCCTACAATATTATTGTTATGTAGGCTCTGATTGTATTGGGACCCCTTAGACACCTATATATAGAAAGGAGGTCTTGTCATTTGTATCATCCAAGAATTGTTCATTTGTGTAATGTAAAGGAGGTTGCCCCCTCGAAGAGGCTGATTTTGAAGTTGTTGATTTATCTTTTCTATCTTTTGTGAGCTAGTTTCATAACATTATAAAGAGATCACAATGTATGATGGCCATGATCATACAAACAATCATCTAGCCATGGGTCCACTAGTTGTCATCTACAGACATGTCTTTTCATCATTGTACATGTTATGTTAGCTTACATGCTGAGTATGGATATGCCTCCCTCAACAACAAAGATGTCATGATGAAAATGTATAGTAATAGATGAAGCTTGCCAATTGTTCTTGATCCCAACTTGTCACAAGGTAAAGAACTTCAGTCATCAATCATCATTTTTGACTTCGCACTTTAGGGGGCAATCTATTATAGGCCATTTTGTCACATCCAAGCCTCTTAATGGGATCAATCAACATCCTATTCCTCCTTATCGTCATCTTGCACAAAGCCCTAAGCATGTCTCTTTCGTTCCCTAGAGTTTCTATGTTAAATTACATCATTTGAGCCAGTTTGAGGACCAACTCTCCTTGGCCTCTTGTTGGACAACATTCACCTACAGGTTGCTCCACTGTGGCTTGTGTTGATCACCCACAGGTTGCTCCACTGTGGCTTGTGTTGATCACCCACAGGTTGCTCTCCTTTATACCTGCTTTGGTTTTAGAAATTCGAGAAAAAGAGAGAAATTTTGGAAGCTTCCTCTTCCAGAAGCTTCAAAAATTTGTTACAACCATTTACCTCAGATAAAACATTCGGATCCTATCCTATCCTACTTTGGAGTTTCCATCCCTTGTCCTTTGATCCCATCCTCCCATCAAAGGTGGATATAAAACCTTATATTGGTAATTGGATAAGAACTCCCAACTTACCCCACTCTATATATTTACAACCTTCCATATGCAAGGGGTTGACTTTTGGAGAGTGATTCTACCCTTATGCTATTGTTGTGAGTGGTTTCATTTCATGCACTTAGGGTGATTGGAGGTGCACATTGTGACAAGGAAAGGACAAGTCAACCTAGAGGAGCTCTTCTACAAGATCTACATCTATTTATGGTTGTAACTCCTTCCATTTATATTAATGCAAAAAATTCTTTGTTTTCCTATATGTGATGTTGTTATTTCATGTATTTCAATACCCTGTTGATCTATTGAATAAAGTATTTAGATGATACTGCATAGATCTTGTAGTTTCTTGCCTTGTGTTATCTGACTGTGCATGTTCTAATTTTGGTAATCATAGCCGAAATGGAGCATTCAAGCTAAAGAAGGAGCGAAGCATGCGACAGATTCCAGGTATGCTTCATTCCTTCATCTATTTACTTTAAGGAAAGCAATGAGTTTCTTGTCTCTCTGTTGTTCTAGGTTAGCCACCAAACCTAGGGGAAATACTCTTGTCTGCAATCGTAATTCCCATATAACAACCTCCAAAGTGAAAGAAGGCAACAAGTACAAGACCCAGGCGTCATGATCTGTTATTTGATTTAAACATGTGATCCTTTATTAGATGCGCTAAAACATTAAATATAAGTACTTCTTATGAAATAATGACTACATGAAATATAAGCACTTCTTATGAAATAATGGCTAATGTACCTCATGATCATTGACTTGCCTTCATCTAGTGAGAAAGCCGATTAAGTGGATAAGCTAACCAATGTGTGGGTGAGAGGCAAATAAGAGGTTGTTATCTGAGGATCATATGAGACTACTGGTCAAAAGCCTACATCTTAGGAGAATTTTTTTCTCCTTGGTTACCCCTACATATACATGGTAACAAGATGTAAGGGAGATATTAGGGTCATTATTGTTGCCATATAAAATGACTACCTTGTCCATTGGAATGCTCTTTATGTTGATCATAACTTCGATAGTTGAAACATGTATTCAAGATGTCATTATCACACATAGGTTGACATATACTTCATGTATTCAAGATGTCATTATCACATATAGGTTGATATATGCTTCATGTATTCAAGATGTTATTATCACACATAGGTTGATGTATACTTCTATTCCCAACTTAAATTTTCGATAGACTGTTCGAGTTCATTCAAATATTAATTTGAATGCAAATACTCCTATTAGGTTCAGGCCAAAAAGTCCTCTTAGGTTAGTCACAGGAGATGTTCATATGGGGTGAGTTAACCTTTCTCAAAAGTGCTAGGTTGAGCTAACAACCAGGGAATTCTATCTAAATTGGTTATTAAATTTCAATAAAATCTTTGTAAAGAAGTTCTTAATTCCGTGAGAAAAACAATTGAAATATTTTATTAAATTCAAGGTCCTCTATGGATGACAACTAAGCAATGAAAAGTCTCCTTAAAAATAATCATGAATACACCCTTAATCATACTAAGAATACTATCATCAGTCTTATGATATGTGACCTCAACCGCTAATCAAATGAAATTCTATCATTAAAATCATTATATAAAGCACACTACTATAACCAATACATGCTTCTTAACCCATACATGCTTCTTGATATTCATCCATTAAAAGCTACTATCAATGATTAAGAACATGACAATAATCATAACTCACAAAATTTACTCTGACATGACAATAATCATAACTCACAAAATTTACTCTGACATGACAATAATCATAACTCACAAAATTTAAAGATTAAGAACAAGACAATAATCATAATTCACACCATTTTTTTAATGCCATTTTCTTATGAAGTGATCGCATTATAAACATTGTTTTGAGACGGGAACGATTTGAAACTAAACTTTATTATTGAAAAAAAACCACCAAGGTCATATTTCCACTACAAACAAAGAACTATTGAGATAAAAACATGTCAGAATAATTTTTGCGTGAAAATCCATGAGAAAAGAAATTCCTCTCTCCCATATATCTGATAGGATAATGATTGTATCCCTTACCATATTTATCGATACGACGTTACGTGCTATTTCATGAATTATATCAGATCAGATATATTGGATTTTTGTTCCACATTATTTCACTCGAAATAATAAAAATAACTACCATTTGCGATTGGCGTCGGCACGCAATGTACCGGTAAGAAAATTTGCGAAACTTCTCCAGAAGATTTAAAGGGCCTTTGGTTCGTTTTAGTGCGGGGTGACCGTAGCATGTGACTAATATACCATCGGGCGTTTGTCCTACATCCTCTACGGCGTCCCCCTTCTATGCTTATATTTCGTTCTCTGACCAGGCCAAAATTCTTTTAATGCAGGGCAAAGCCCTCGACAATCTCCCTTAGGGTTTGCGCAAAATTTCTTTTAGTATCGGAGTAATTCAGTTCACCGTTGCAGCGACAATTTCCTTCATCTACATCAAGCGTTCGAATCTCCTAAAAGTCTCCTCCTCCTCAATGATGATGCAGGTACACTTCTCATCAGGAATTCGGCTTACTCTTACCAGTTTGAAAATGTGGCTTTCTCAAAAAAAAATGATTGTGCTTGAACTTGAACTTGAATGGATCGACAACCGCGCGGATTGGAAACCGCTTAGCGTCTTAATGGTGGTATCTTTAGATGCAGCAGCAACAACAGCCGCAGTTCAGGTAAAGGAAGCAGTTTTGGTTTAGAAGCGCCGGCAGATTTAAACACCGTGCAGTATTATCATGGCTCTGCTTTCGGTGGAGTGCAAGTATGTTACGGAGGATTGCATTCGGGAATGGAAAACAGCCGGGAGTAATTTCAAGTTGCAGGCGCCCGTTCCTGCTGCCAGATTCATTTACGAGCTCTGCTGGACCATGGTAACTTAAAGTTCTTCATTCTTACTGTTATTTCATTTGTTCATCACCCAGGGTTTGCACTGTGCAGTCAGTCCACTATAGGGTCAATTTTATACCGAGCCTTTGAATATTTTAATCCCGCAGCCCTCCTAACCCCGACAGATATAAACCCCTGGAATATATATCATTGCATACATAGTATTTTTGATGCTATGCTGGATTACCTTCGGCAAAATGCCTATGGCAAGATATGATTATATATAATTCATAAAGTAGATTGCGGAAATGTTTTTATTTTTTATCTTTTATTTTTAAATTCAATGATTAACAAAAACCTGTAAACAGCCTTTGCATAACAACCCTATCTAAGTTAATCTACAGTGAAATGCTACTTATGTTATAGCTGTTCCAGAGTGCAATCCGTTGAGAACTTTATCCAGCTGAAACGTGACATAGAATGGACCTATGTTCTCAAGTGAATTACGCATTCAATTTCAGATGGATTGTATAAAAGAACTAAGAGGCACATGACACATTTTTAAATAAATTAAGGAAATTTCAAGAGTTTCTGTAAATTCCTTTAACTTATATTTCAGGCACTCTAATGCAAGGGGAAAAACACAGTTTTTGTTAACTTTAGTAGCACTTACAATGACAGAACTGGTTAACAGAATCCTATATGAAACTGGCAATAAGTCTGACAATATAAATGCGGTAAAGTAGGTCATTGGTTTAAGAAAACAAACAAAAACATGTATTACTTAAATTTGATCTGACTGGCTTACACAAATTTGTTCGAGTATGAATGAGCAATAGTGAACTGTATCAGATAAGCGTTATTGTAATTCATTGGGTAATAGCAAGTTGTTATTTCAATAGGGTTGAATTAAATCTTAAAATAACTGAATTATTCACCAGTCTAGTTTGTTTTAGTTTGTTTCTGTATATCTTTGTCCAGTCTATGGAAATTATGGCCACTGTATACAGGCTATCTTTTTGTTTTGGAGAAAATCATTTGATTTAATAGATAATATTGCCTAGTAAAATACTAAAAGCTTATAGCTCAAAATGGCCCACTTCAGAGTAGCAGGACTCTACTTCAAAACCACACTTAATGTTTAAACTTCCCTTCCTCCCACCACCTCCCATTAGATACAGATCTACCAACAACAGTGCTGCGAGAAGACACCCAGTAACAGGAATGTTCTCATATTTGTAAAGGGCCTTGGTTCACTCAATCATGAGATGCTACCTGCATAATGTCCTACGGTTGTCAGTCACCATAGCCCTCTCTGTGACCTTGGGTAATATGGAAGATTTATTAAGAATTTTGCTAAGATTCAATACTTGCTGGAGATATTGATGTATTAATGAGTACCTCTCTAATGGTGGACTAAAGCAATAGAGAGCTTTTGATGATTTAAAGATGGAAACCTTTCTAATGGTGGATTAAAGCAATAGAGCGCATGATTTAAAGATGGAAGTAGTGGGTGCTTCAATTTTGCTGTTCCCAGATTGGGACTCAAGAGTATCTATATGCATTTATTTTGAGGTTTCACGAATCACAAGTCATAATTGGCTGTACATTTGTACAAAAGGGGTCAGGCAAGAGAGGCCAATTTTATTTTCTTGTTTGCAAGAAGACAATGTACAAAGGTAGAACATAATTGCAACACCATTGAATGGTATAAGGTAACCAAAAGTTTTGGTATTGTGCACTTACCAATTCCTTTTTATTTTTCATAAATAACCAAGCCCTTTTTTATTTAGTATTTACTTAATAAGAATGTAATTGATGGGAAGTTGATTCCTTGTTTGTTCTTTTACCAAGAATTTACTTTCAAGGATGATAGTGCGATATAAGAAGCCCATGTTGGCAACGGATCACTTATCATCTAAGTCACCTGACACGAGGACTTGAGACACATAGGACCCACAAATTCGAGTGTTTGACACATGGCATCTATACCCCTAGAATAGGACACATTATATATATATTATATATATAATATATATATATATGATTTCATATTACACATGCTCATTCATGATAGAAATTCAGACATAGATCTAAATTCTACATTGTAAATTTGTAGTTAAGTTAATATATATATATATTATATATATTATATATATATATATAATACTAAATAGATATTTCAATGATTTCATATTACACATTCTCATTCATGATAGAAATTCAGACATAGATCTAAATTCTACATTGTAAATTTGTAAGTTGTAACATTATGCATACAAATACAATTGTGACAAATTCATCAATGATCCAATAGGAGAAAGACAAGGTAGTAGGTAGCTCATCTATCATCATCATCAAAATCAACATCATTGCCCACTACTCTCCTCTGCATCCACCTCCTTTGTATCCAATGTAATCTCTGCATTTGCTGGTGTGGAGGATGACCCCTCAAGAGTATCACCATCATCAAAAGTGATAAACTCTAGCGGCTCATTAAGATCCAAGTTGGCCAATGCTAACTCAACGTTGCTGCCCAAACCCATATCATTAGGAAAGACACCCTACGTATTTGTCTTTCCCTTCAACCATTCATCCCTCTGCATGTAAATAAGACAAAGGTTGGTGTGCACATACACCATTGTCTTTGCCCTGAATTGCTCAAGCCTACTCTTCTTGACACCATACAAATTCCTATATGTGCTCCAATTCCTCTTGCAATAAGAAGATGAAGTAACCTGAGCGAGGAGCCTCACAATTAACTACTGTAGAGGAGGGCTTGCTGCCCCATGGGTTGCACACCAAGAATAGGGCTTCTTAGCCCCCCTGTGTCTAATCACATCATAACCTGCAAATTGCCCAATGTTAGTGGAAAACTCTGCAAAGACATCCTCCATCTCATCAAGCGATGCTCTATCTTGAAATATCCGACTCAATGCATCCTTCCTCCCCTGTGAAATTTCACCATCCATGCGAAGAGGGAATCTGCGGGATGGTCCACCATTCAACCACTTATGGCTGTAGTATTTTGGGTTCAATGAGTGAGGCAAACAATGCAAAGGTGTGCAATTTTTGCCCCACCCGTTGACAAGAACATCCTATATGGTGGTGAAGAAGGCCTCCAATGATGTCTCATATTCAGGGCACTCACTCTGTAAAATAATGGTCCTCACAAACTCAGTCATGGAATCCCATCCCTCCTAAATCTCTCCTAGGATGGGTTGGTTTGTATCTGCAAATTGTAGCAAAGCAATGATAGGGTCCATGTAATGAACATAAGTCGTATACATAATGAAAATATTTAAAATACTTTGAAGACAAAAACATCCATCGTAGGATGGTAAGTGTAAATTGTGTATTGTATAAAGAATTGATGTAGGATGATTAGAATTGAGAATGAGGGTCTTATATATAAAGCCAAGTAAGTACCCTTTCACGAACATGCATGTCTCTAAGACATGCCTTTTCATTATTAACTAACTAACCATTAGTTAATTTACTTATTATTTATTATTATATTTAGATTATTATGATTATTATTTATTATCTATTTTTACATAATTTATCTTCATAACATTGCCTTCTCCTTCAAAAAGCTTTGTCCTCAACGCTTGTTGATGAAAGGGCTTGATCTCTTTTCTGCTACGAATGTCTTTTGTTTCATATCTTTTTCTACTATGAATGTCTTCTCATCTCGGAACAATCATCTTTGTCGATACAAGTTGATAGGATCCTTGGAGTGATATATAAAATTGTCTTACTGAGAATGGATCGTACCATCCTAGACTAACCTTCTGTGGAATCTTCTGATCACTGGAACTTTGTAGCAAATTGTTATTAGTAGACTGAATTGAGCTTACTTCAGTATTCTTTGTAACATAAGTTTTTTGTTTATATTCTGAGTGATACAAATTTGTAGATTGATTAAGGTGTCTACTCTTGTGATTTAGATGTAGAAAATGAGTTTTTCTTGTTTGAACTTCCTTTAACGTTTTTATGACAGTTTCCTAATTTCCATCAGGCATTGTTGTTGTTGAGTTAACTACTGAATCTTTATTTAGGGTGTCCTCTGTTTGAACGACAACCTTTGAGTACGTTTTTACCTCAATAGGGTTTGGATTTGCCTGAACTGCGAGATTAGTGGTCTTGATCTTTGTTTCTTTGGTTTGGACTGCTACATCTGGACATGGAAAATTTTAGGGGCTAGAATTTGCGGGTGGGCTAGTTTTCCATGCTTTAAAAAAAAGCTGTGCTAAATTCCATTTTTTGAAAATGATTCGCCCAAATTTTATAGTATAAAATCATTTTACTTTAAAAATCGCCAAAATTTTATATATAAACTATATAAAATTATTATAAGTTTGAATTCTTTTACAAAAATATCACCAAACATTATAGAGATTGCATCTTATGCACTTTTGAGATTCGTCAAGGTTTCTAAACTTTAAGAAAATATTTCATCCTTAAAATTTTCCTTGCATCTGGAGATTTTGATGCTTCCTTTGCGACAAGTTCTTTGAACCTATTCGTCAATGACTTCTTTTCGTCCTTAAGTTTTTTAATATGTTTGAGCAAATAATGATTATGATTTTTGAGATGTAAGCATTCCTCATTCTTTGAGTCAACTTTATTTTGGCCTTCACGCTGTCGTCTTTTAAACACTTGATTTGTTCTACTAATGTTTGGTTAAGGCTTTTTAAACGTAAATTTTCTTCTTCTTGTTGTAATAAACGCTCATTGAGTTCTTTCTTTGATGCTTTAACTTTCTTTACTTGTTCGAGTAGCTTTTCTTGGTGATCTTTGAGGTGCGAAATTTCTGTCTTTGCTTTCGACGACTTCTTCAAGCTCTTTTTGCTTCTTTGATATAGTTTTTTTGTTACCTTGAAACATCATCTGAGATATTCTTAAGGTCTTCTAATGAAGATTTTATTGATTTTGATTTATTTGTTATGTCTCGAAACATGACCATATTCCCTTTATGAGGAAATGTCAAAACTTGTTTCTTTATGTTTAACATGAATGTACCTAAATCCTTAAACGAGGGTTGACCAAGTATGATGAGTCTTTTTATTCGTCCTTACAACATGAAATTGAGATATGTACTCATAATGACCTATTGTCACTTGTAGATCACTAATTTTATACTCTTTTTGGTCAAAAATATTTTTCTTTACACTAATGCTTAGCTCTGGAGTTAATAGTTGATTTGCCAAGTTGATGTTGATATAATTTTTATCGTGGCTTGGGCTGATGGCGACATTAACTTCTCTTCCTTGGATACTTCCTTTTAATGTAATTACTTTGTGATCTTTAATTAAAAGACCATTATAGGAAAACCTTTCTTCCTTTGTCATTTTAGAATTGAGCTCCATCATTTTTTTCAATGATTGACCCCATTTTGTTTTGTCGAGATTATTTTAGGTATATATTTAAAGTTCCTTTGGACTTTGTACTTCAAGCCTGATCCAAGTGGATATTGGTGGCCACCCGCCAATTCCACTTGGACCCCCACCATTGTTTTTGTTTGTTTGTTTAATTATTTAGTTTTCTTAATTGTAGCATAGTTTACTATTTTTAGCAGTTTTTTGGGTCCTAAACTTCCGGAGTCGTTTTGAGGCCCTATACGACATTTTTTTTTTGGCAATCTTGTACCAATTTTTTTTTTTTTTGGTTGTTATATTTGTTCTTTATATTTGTGTCTCAAATCGCCTTTTACGTCGTAGTCCTTGGAGAGATCTTTCCAACGGGGTATCATGCACGTCAAACAAAGATAATATGACCAAGTCACGACC
Organism: Pinus taeda; assembly: GCA_000404065.3. Classification (NCBI taxonomy): domain Eukaryota; kingdom Viridiplantae; phylum Streptophyta; class Pinopsida; order Pinales; family Pinaceae; genus Pinus; species Pinus taeda. The sequence continues at coordinate 129,386 of APFE031370735.1, forward strand.
TCGGGAAGTTGGTTGTCCAACTAATCCCAACAGGGCCCATACACTTTTGGTTTTACATCTCCTCTGGTTAGGGTTTTGGTTGTTTAGGGTTTGCTCTTATTGTTCAATAATAAAAAGGCCCTAGAGCCTCATTGTAATGCAGTTCACAGGCATGTAGCCGCCACATCTCTTCTTAGAGATAAGCTACCATTGCCTGAGCTTGTCTTATTTTCATTCTGTTTGTAAGCATATTTTAGTATTTGATATTAATGAAAGGAAGTGTTATTTCTACTGCATCTTTATATTTATGGTTATATTTGTAATTTGTTGCGTTCTTGTTTAAATCCGGATCAGTGGTATCAGAGCGGCCTGCTCTTTCTCTATTTTTCTTTACATGTCCCCAACGAGGTTGGGATATAAGGAGTTTGCAAGACCAGCCTCACAAATCCCGACAGCCTCCCATGGCGAGTGAAAAGAAAGACGAGGGGGTAGGAGATCCTATCGAAATGTTGCTCGAAGAAGCCCTTGAGCGACAAAGGAACGCGATGATTGACAACTTTGCCCAAATCCTTCAGCGGCTACCCAAGGGCGACGCATCTACTTTCGACAACTACTCTGGAAGCGCCACACCATTTAAGGTACGAATTAACTTTGACATTCCCATATTTGAGGGTCAGATAGATGCAAGCGCTGTAGATAAATGTTAAATCTGTTAGAAGGATATTTTTTCGTTCATGATTTTTCCAGCTGGGAAAAGATCGTTTTTGCACTTTTCAAAGCAGTCCCCCACGTTAAGGACCAGTGGGAAACCTACTGTGAGCAGAAGGGTGAAAGTATGAACTCACTGTTTTCAGACACACCCACTTGGAACACGTTCTTGGATGCCATCAAGGAGTAGTACTACCCTATATGGAGCTATGAGGATAAATACATAAAGTGGACAACGCTGCAAAAGGGAAGGGACCAAGATGCGCCAGAGTTTATCAATATTTTTCATACCCTTCTCACGAAGTCGGGTATCAAGGATTCTGAGAAGCATTTGGTTCTCAAGTACTGCGGCTCCCTGCACAGGTACATCCAATTCCTGGACATCTCCTCGCTCGGCACAACATACTGATATGCCATCAAGGTCGAGCATAAGTTTAAATAAAAGAAGTGAGACTTTGGACTTGCGAATCTGAACCAAGGGAAAGGTGCCCCCAAACCGCAGAACAAAGGACAAAGCCAAGGCAGGGCGACCTAGGACAACCCGCCAAATTCGCAAGCAAAGAACAACGTTCCGAAGCCGAAGAAGGACACGAGAAAGTGGTGAGAGTTCCATAAGAGCTCCACTCACAACACAAGTGAGTGTCGAACCAAGTAGTCACTAGTGACCGAGCTAAAGGCTTTGAAATCAGATGCATGTTCTGACTCTGAGTCAGAACACGATAAGGGGAATGTCAAAGGGAAGCAGATTATCGATGCGGAGCCCAACGCCACCGTTGCCACCATGAAGATCTAGAAGGAGGAACCCGAAGATCCAGAGGAGGAGGAGCGCCTCTTCCACTCCTAGATGTGGGTAAAGGGTTCCCCGCTACAGTTCATTATCGATAGCGGGAGCCAGAAGAACCTCATTTCGGTAGAGGTTGTGAAGCGGCTGGGCTTACTGACCACAACACATCCACAATCGTACAACATGAGTGGCTTCACAAAGGACGAGATCTTCGAATGAGCCAGCAGTGCCGCTTTCCATACGACATCAAGCCCTTCACGAATGAGGTATTATCTGATGTTGCTCCCCTTGATGTTTGTGATGTATTATTAGGCCAACCATACTTATGGAAGCGACATGCTGTGTATGAGTCAAGGCCTCGTGCTGTTATTGTTACCTTGGGAAATAAGTTGTATAGGATACCGGAGGTAGCACTGCCTACCACCATCTCTTTGGTTACTGCAAAACAATGCAGTAAGCTCATTTCCAAATCCGGGAAATTTGTTTTCCTGATGATACGCCCTCAGGGAAAGAAGAAGACAGTGGCCGCATCTTCCAGACAAGGCCCTTCTGAACGACAACAACAGATGGACAAGGTTGTGGAGGAGTACAAGGACATCTTCACCTCCCCCGCAGGGGTGCCTCTGCACTGTTAGGTCAAGCACTCCATTGATCTGATCCCAGGTGTGCCGCTGCCCAATGGACCAATCTATCGGCACTCCGTTCTAGAGAATGACGAAATCAAGAGGTAGATTCAGGAGCTGTTGCAGAAAGGCCACATCTGTCCGAGTTCATTGCCCTGTGGGAGCTCGATCGTGTTGGTACAGAAGAAGGATGGGACTTGGAGACTCTATATTGACTATCGGGCGTTGAACAAGATCACTGTCCAAAATAGGTACTCGATCCCACGGATTGATGACCTTTTGGACCAACTGAAGGGGGCAAAATATTTTAGTAAGATCGATTTGAAATCAAGATATCACTAGGTACCAATCGAACCCTCCGATGTGTGGAAGACTGCCTTCAAAGCCAAGGAGGGCCTTTTCGAATGGTTGGTTATGCCTTTTGGGTTGACGAATGCTCCTGCAACCTTCATGAAGCTGATGGGTGCATGTGGATCCAGCCAAGATCCAAGTCATTCAGGATTGACCAGCTCCAACCACTTTGACATAGCTCCGCAGCTTTCTGGGTCTTGCCAATTTCTATCGCAGGTTCATGTTGGGATTCTCTCATATCACTTGGTCCTTGAGTCAAGTCACCAAGGGAGGAGCGAAAGCAATTTTTTTTTGGTCTGAATCTCAACAAAAGGCATTCACAGAGTTGAAACATTGCCTCTGCTTTGCACCAGTGCTCACATTAACAGACTTGTAACAAATGCCTCTGACTATGCTATTGGGGCAGTCCTTACTCAACAGGGGCATCCAATGGCATATTACAGTGAGACACTTTCAGACACAGTCTGGAAGTATCCCACTTATGACAAAGAGATGTATTCCATTGTGTTGGTTGACTGACAATGGAAGCACTACATTTTGGGGAAGGAAACGGTAATCCACATAGACCACCGACCCCTGCAGTTCATACAGACGCAAGGGAAGTTGCAAAATGATAGCCATCAGAAGTGGTCCACATACATTTGAATATCAAGTATAAGAAGGGCGACACTAATAATCTTGCAGATTGCCTCAGCCGACCACCAATCATGGCATTAACCACCGTGCTCAACTCTTGTGGGCACGAGACTTCTGATTGGCCACTTCTCTACAAAGTGACCCAGAATTCGGCTACATATACTAGACACTCTTGCAGGGTTAGCAAGTTCTAGATTTTCACCTCTAGGATGCCCTATTATGCCACTTGGGACACCTTTGTGTTCCTTCAAGCGAGCATGCCAAGATGATTTGGGAAGCACACTACAATCAGACCATTGGGCATTTCGGGGTCGAGAAAACGGTGGTAGTATTGCAGAAGTATTTCTGTTGGCCAAATCTTTGACAGGATGTTGGGAAGTACATCAGATCCCGCACTGCATGCGCCATTGCGAAATTGACCATCAAGAAGCAAGGCCTCTATACTCCGCTATCTACCCCTAGTCGACCTTGAGAATCCATCTCCATGGATTACATGTCGGGCCTTCCTTCCACTAAGCATGGCAACGACTGTGTTTTTGTGGTCGTCGATAGATTCTCGAAGATGGCCATTATGGTTGCCTACAAGAAGAATATCACAGCGGAAGCCATTGCTAAACTTTTCTTTGAACAAGTGTGGGTACACTTTGGGATCCCATAGTCTATCATCTCAGATCAAGACAACAGGTTCCTCAGTATATTTTGGTCCAGTCTGAGGTCGTCAATAGGATGATCGTACACATTCATGTACAACTCAAAGCATCCACGCACATGGGATGAGAGCCTCCCCTATGTCCAGCATAGCTATAGCTGGGCTCTCCACAGCTCGACTGGCCATAACACTTTTTAGGTGGGCTTGGGATTCCAGCCACTATGTCCCATTGATGTGGCCATGCTGTTTGTAGCTACTCAGGAAGATTCGGCTCATGTACAGTCTGAAACCGATAAGGCAAACAACTTCATTGAGAAAATCTAACATATCCGCCAGCAGGTCCACGACATTCTGGAGAAATCAAACGCCAAGTACAAGCAGCGACATGATCAACATCGGGTGCCACACAAGTTTCAAGTGGGTGACAAAGTCTGGTTGCATTTGCAAAATGAATGCCTTATTGGAGCCTATCGGAAACTCAAACCACTCCGATATGGTCCTTACACTATTACCAAGGCTCTGGGAGACAATGCATTTGAGCTCAGTATTCCCCCATTCCTTGGCCTGCACCTAGTGTTCAATGTGGACTGTGTTCGACCATACTTCCCACCATTACTAGACACATTTGACATTGCAGAGCAACTCACACCGATAGAGTTAAATCTAGATTGCATGGAACAAGCCACAATTGATCGGATCATGGACACGTAGATCAAGCACACTCGCCAGCAGAAGATCCAACTGTATCGAGTTGTCAAAGCAGACCAACTCCTTCACCAGTGCAAGTGGCTCACCAGGGACCAAGTTCAGCAAAAGTTTCCCCATCTCATGGAGGAACTCAACGTAATGGGGACCATTTCTTCCTAAGGGGGAGGAATGATCCAAGTGGATATTGGTGGCCACCTGCCAATTCCACTTGGACCCCCACCATTGTTTCTTTCAGTTTTTCAATTTCCTTAATTGTAGCACAGATGACTATTTTTAGCAGTTTTTCGGGTCCTAAACTTTCGGAGCCGTTGTGAGGCCCTAAATGATGTTGTTTTGGCAATCTTGTACCAACGATTTTCTGTCTAAAATCGTCTTTTCTGTCGTAGGCTATAAGGGAATGGCCCAAACCAGTTAATATCTCTAAGCTAAGAGGATTCTTCGAATTAACTGGGTATTATCGAAGATTTATCAAAAACTATGCCCATATAACCGCACCCCTATCGAATCTCCTAAAGAACTCATTTCGATGGAATGATGAAACAAAAAAGTATTTTGAAGACTTAAAGGAAGTTATGTCTAATGCTCTTGTATTGGCAACTCTAGACTTCTCAAAACCATTTGTAATTGAATGTGATGCTTCAGGTTTTGGCATAGGAGCAGTACTAATGCAGGATGGTCACCCAATCGCGTTCAGGGAACTCAATAAGCAAGAATGTCTCAAATCTACATACAACAAGGAAATGCTTGCTATTATGCACACATTAGCCAAATGGAGACAATATCTCTTGGGAAGTAAGTACTTAATACCAACAAATCATAATAGTCTTCAACATCTTCTCCAGTAGAAAATGCTATCTACAGAACAACAAAAATGGATAGAAAAAATTGCTACCTTTGACATGGATATATAACATAAGAAAGGGAGAGATAACGTAGTAGCTGATGCCTTGTCGAGGAAAGACGAAGATCCATCGTTACTCGCAGTGTCAGTGGTTGTTCCCGATTGGCCTAATGAGATTTGAAGTGAATATGCAAAAGATCTAGAAGCAAGTGCTATAATCAATAATCTTCCTCAGAATTCAAAATTTGAATGGAAAAATGATATTCTAGCTGATGCCTTGTCGAGGAAAGATGAAGATCCATCGTTACTCACAGTGTCAATGGTTGTTCCTGATTGGCCTAATGAGATTCGAAGTGAATATGCAAAAGATCCAAAAACAAGTGCCATAATCAATAATCTTCATCAGAATTCAAAATTTGAATGGAAAAACGATATTCTATGGTACAAGGGACGAATTTATCTGAATGCAGATTCCAAATTTAAAGCCAGGGTTCTCAAAGAGTTGCATGATTCACTACCAGTTGGACATGTAGGATACTTTAATACCTACCACAACGCATGACAACTGTCCATTGGAAGGGAATGAGTAACGATATTAATAAATATGTCGCAGAATGTGATAAATGCTAGAGGAATAAAAATGAAAATATTATGACACCTGGACTACTTCATCTTTTAAATATCCCGAATCAGAAATGGCAGAATGGACTTTATCGAAGGTTTACTTGTGTCTGATGGTAAGGATAAAATTCTTGTAGTAGTCGACAGACTCACCAAGTATGCCCACTTTATTGCAATGAGGAAATCAGACTCAACAAAACAAATCGCTGAAATTTTTTGCAAAAATATTTACAAATTACATGGATTTCCCAAGGTTATTGTGAGCGATAGAGATGCCAAATTTAAGGGTAATTTTTGGAAGGAATTATTCAATCATATAGGAACCTACCTCAACATGAGTTCTGCTTACCACCCTCAAACAAAGGTTGTCAATAAATGTTTGGAAGCTTACCTACATTGTTACGCCACAAACAAACAAAATAAGTGGGTTTAGTGGTTACATCTCGCTGAATGGTGGTAAAATTCTACTTATCACATGTAAGCAAAAATGACTCCATTTCAAGCTCTGTACAAGTACGAACCTCCAAAATGGAAGGACTTGGCTATCATCCAGACAAAACTACCAGCTGTTAAAAACCGGCTAGAAGAAACCCAAAAGGTTGTCCAAACTCTAAAAGAAAATTTAAATAATGCAAGAAACTATATGAAGCAGCAGGGTGACCGAAACAAAACCGAGAAAGAATTTGAAGTTGGAGAATGGGTATTTGTCAAGCTCCAGCGATACAAACAGCTGTCCTTAAAACAAAAAGGAAAAAATAAATTGGCACCAAAATCCTATGGACCATACCAGATCAACAAAAAGATCAGCCAAGTTGCATATAGTTTAAGCCTTCCAGATAAAAGTTGTGTCCACAACGTCTTCCATGTATTCTGCCTTAAAAGGGCACTTGGAAGTTGGTGACCATCAATCAGTACAAACAACGCTTCCATCCTTAGATGATGAAGGAAGGGGAATTTTAGAGCCAGAAGGTATCACATCCACCAGGGAAAAGAAGTTTCGATCTCGTGTATTCAAGGAATACCTGATCAAGTGGAAAGACTTACCAGAAGAAGAAGCTTCTCGGGAGACTGAAGTAGTTTGTCAACAACATCCGTCGTTACATTTGCTTTGAGGACAAAGCATTTTCTGGGAGGAAGGCAATGTTATGTAAAATTAACTAATATTTGTAATGACTAGTTAAATTAGGCAAAAGGGCATGATCACAGATCATGCCCAGATCATGCCCATTCACCAAGAGGCACCCGAGGCAGTATAAAGCCAGGGGCCTCCCACAGTTGTAAAGCATCTATTTCATTAATAATATTTATGAATCATTTTTCTGTTAAACACTTGGGTTTATTCAGGGTTTTTCTGTGCCAGAGTAATTCTCAATTTTGGTGTTGTGCTCATATCAATTGGTATCATATCCTTTAGGGTAAGTGACTGTGTTTGGATATATTCCATCATTAAGTTTGAAATTGGCCGAATTTCAAGGTATGGCAAACAAATTTGTTCAGAATTTCCCATTAAATTCTTCTGAATAGAAAAATATTGTTTACATTGGTATTGGAACCAAGTTTGCCTCTAAATTTGCTGAAATTGCTTTCATAATTAAAGGAATGTTCTGTTCAAAATTATGATTTTTTAGTTTAATCAATGAGATTCGAAGGTTCTCTACAATAATTAAATCTCAGTCTTTGAAATGGTCACATGGTATTTCTAGCTGTGGAACTTGAATGGTAATCAGAGAGAACCTTCTTCATTGTTCAGTCCCCTTGAATTGCCCATTCATGCATGTGTGCCTGTGTTCATATTTTATTATGTAGAATATGATATTAATGGTGAATATAAATTTAATTATATATAGTATTAACATAATATTTATTTTTTTTCGTTTTTCTGAGAAGAAAAATGTATTTTTCAGTCAAGAATAATTAAAAATACATTCCTTATGGTGCATGGTGCACAGTTGTCAGTTTGTTTTCCTATCTGTAGTTATCATTGAACTGCCTGTAGTTCTACCCACTATTTGGCAGAAAGATAATTCTGAAATTGACATTTCCAAAAGACTTATATTACATTTCATCAAAGCCCTATCAAGTAACCAAATCAAAGCCCTTCAAACATTACATTGAAACCCACCCACAGAAAAAGGCACTTGTATAATATATAAGGTTAGGTTATAAATTAATATAAAGTAATATCATATTTTTAGGTCATAAATTATTATAAATTTATAGATATTAAAACTTTAAGCTATATTTATATTTAATTTTTTAGCCTGGTGGTTTAGCTTGAGTGGTTGAGTGCTGTGAATAACAAGCAAGAGATCATGGGTCAAGTCCCTGGGCTGACTGCCTCTATAGATATTATTGGGCCTCATTCAATGTCTCTGCCTGGTTGGGTTGCCAAAGATGTAACTGGCCGGTTTACCTCAGGTACCATTGAGTTAGTGGAAGTGCTTGGAGGATTTCCTAGGATGTGTGCATTCCATTGAAAAAAATGTATATATAATTTTTTTTGTTATATATTAGTTAAAATATATTGTTTTTAATTATTCATAGTGGTCATATTATTAAAATTATATCATTTTAAAATGAATTATTTAGATATTATATCTAAATACATACATACATTTCTATACTATATACATATATGTAGTTAAATCTCTCACACACGTATATCCTTTGAACTTAGTGGTAAATTTTATTAATGGTTTTTGGCTAGGTAATTTTTTCTCAAACTTCATTGTTGTTGAGTTTGAACACAAACACAACCAGGTGTCTTAGCCTTAAGATCAGGTCTTTTCGAGGGCTTCACCATTCCAGCCTCCTTGGGATTTTTTCCCTACGAGAATCATTCTGTGAGCTCTTTTCAAGTGATTTGGGAAAAATAACAGCTAACCTATTCTTGCCTGGATAGCCCTTATCATATTTCTTTGCTTTTCCACATATCTTTCTGTGATTCCCTTTTAAAAATTGTAACAGGTCCTAGTCACAGCAATCCGCTCTGCTGATTTTCAGACCTTCACACTGATTCCAATCGTGCTATGCTGACTGTTTTGCTATGCTGATTCAATTCACTGTTATGCTAATCTAAATCCTTTTTCTGCCGATTTAAATGGCTATTACGTCAATTCAAATTGTTGTAACACCGATCTGCCAGTTTAACTTGTTGTGCTGGTCCGTTCATTCAGTTCTCTATTATAGTATTACTTTGATTTAACTCATGTTAAGGACTAATGCTAGTGATTTGTTTCCCAGAACCACAATCTGCACCTGTAACTTGTGTAAAACCTTATATATTCCAACATCTCCTATGTTTGTAGTTCTGACTTTCTGCAAAAGATCCAATGAATAGGGGTTGACTTCCAGGACTCCAAATTAGGAAGTTTATCGAAGTCATGGTTGAAAAAATGCAGAAGCAACAATACCTATAGCTCCACACCAAGGACCGGCCAACAACAAGAGTTTTAGGCTAAATGATGCGTTATATGATAAGTTTGTTCCAACGACTAACACTACTCAACAACAAGCCCAACTTCAACCTTAACTTACTAGGCAGTTTCCATTGTTTAACAAACCTTCAAGCTGGACATTAATCTGTTGCTGCTTAGATTTAATGGGGCTCTCAATGTCAACAAACTGAATTGTTTAATATGTAGCATGGAAACTGTAATGTCCTATGGTAATATGTTTCCTTAGGGTTTAGAGTTAACGATGGTTTTATTTTAGTAAATCAGTAGGATTATATAATAGCAATGCACATTCACACAAAGCAGTTATCCTTCTATATATGCACAAATATAGAGATTTCTGATTTCCACAGTAGTATAATTCTTCATCCAATTCACAATGAATTAGGACTGTCTGCCTAATACGCAGTACTGTATCCACATTAATTCCCCGGTACAAGAATATCACAATTTAATAATCCAGCATTCCGTTGTAGCAATGCTAAAGCCTAAAACTACCTAATCAATTGTTACTAAACTGATTGCAACTCACTATCTACCATCTCTTGGCTAGCCGTGACAAAATGTGCTGTTACAGGGATGGTCATAGTGATCTGATTCTCGGGTTCTTTCCTCCAGAGATTCAGGATTCCCCATTCCACTATCCACATTTGAAGCTGTGTATGATGGAAGACCTGCCTGGAACCGAACTTGGTTTTGCACAGGATCTGGAAGGTAGCCACAGACCTAGAAGCAAAGAAGGTTCAGTTAAGGATACCCAGAGCCCTAGCGGGATGGTTGCTGGCCTCAGGAATACCATGGAAATAGTGAACAGATTTTGCTCAGTGACTCGCCTGTCTTTCTATGGCTAGCCGTAGCCTTAGAAGAGAATCCATGGGCCAGATTTGTACCTGTTCCCACAGAGCTGAGTGATGCGCTACTCTGCACCCTCGCTGATACCATAATTTGGACCTGGGAATGTGCGAAACCTCACTGAAATCTTCTTTTTGTATCTGGACAATATATAATTGATCTGCTGTCTTATGAGACTGAACTTGTTGACTAACCAAACAACCAGAGCACTTCTTAACCAGGAATTGGATTTGTTCAAAGGATGTGTCATAACAGAACAGTGGAGAAGAACAACTTTTTGACCAGATGAATAATATCAGAGGGCTGCTTTTAGGATAGATCCGAGTGGCTTCAGGGTGATTTGCTTTGCCAGAACAAAGAAAATAGGTGTCTAGGTAGGGTGGGATCAGCTCCACCGAAACTCTACAAAGGATTAGGTAGGGTAGGATCACCTCCACCGAAACTAATCAAGAAGGGGTCTTAAAACTCTCAGAGCCTGAGGATCAAGAAAATCAGAGATATTCCAATCCAAATCGATGATGATAAAATGATGCTAACTCTTCTTTATTTATAGACTCCTCCTTTATCAAATGTGAGGGGTTCACCGTTCATGTGCAACCCCCAATTTGGGCTTGTTCCCCAGCTACGCCAAAATTTACCCAATGTTGCCCCAAAACATTGGATAATTGGGTGCCCCCCTTTATCATAGACTATAGCCTATGGGGTTGGATACAATATTCTGTCCTCCTGCGGGCAATTAATCCATAGGGGACATTACAGAAACTTATTTCAAAACTAATTCAACCTCACAGAGGTTAAAAAGATTTTGGTTGTTGAAGTTCACATCGAGGACCAAGCCTTGATATAGTGGCAAACCCATACCCAACATTTCATAGGCTAGATCTAACAATCAACCCCTGATCAACACATGGGAAGACTTCAAGGATTATCTGCAAGAGGTTCTACCGTCTACGTGCGAGGGTACAAGGATGATTCATTAGCAAATTGTCTACTACTTGGACAGTTGTTGCCAGTTGGGCAATCCCTCTGACAGTTATTGACGTCTTCAACAAAATGCCCATTAAGCTATAGTTAAGCAATTCTGAAGAAATTTTCTGTATTAAGTTAATTTTTAGGCTATTGCTGCATTTAAGGAAGGAATTGGACCCTTTCTCTGTTATGTCCATGGAGCACACGTTTCAGATTAGTTTCAAAATAGAAGCTACACTACCAAAGATCAATCTTGTCAGTGAAAAGAAGCATGTTACCTCTTCTTGCCCCCCCCTGCCACTTCCAAGAGACAATGAGCATTTCAAAAGTTGAATGACGCTCTCTGCTTTGCAATGGTGCTTTCTCTTCCTAAATTGCAGCTACCTTTTGAGATCGAGACAGATGGTTTACAATACGACATAGATGTTGTTCTTAAGCATAGAGGACACATGATGGCATATCTGTTAGAGGCCTTATTCCCATGTCAAGATCTAACTACAACTATGACAAGGATATTCATGCACTGGTCTAAACACTTGAGCAATGGAAACAGTATACCCTTGGTAAAGAAACTATGTTACATAGTGACCATTACCTTCAGTTTCTGAGTTCCGAGTCTAAAATTTAGGGGCAAAGACATTTGAAAATGGGCTTCCTTAATTCGACAATTTCATTTAGTTATTAAATATGAGAAGGTTGTCTCAGATAAAATGGTTGGTCTCGTAAGAAGACCCCTTACCAAGGCCCTTTCTATCTTTAGATCTATGATATGCAGCATATGAGGATTGGAAATCCCAATGTGCTAAAGACCTTTGCTTTGGACCAGTCATGGAATCTGTACAACCCACTGTAGTCAATTAGATTCCATTCCTTGACTACAGAATAGGATGGTTTTCTTTACAAGAAGAATCTGCTGTATGTTTTAGTTAGATCAACGTGCCTTCTCATCAAGGGGCCCTATTCTTCATCCTATGGAGGACATTTTGTTTTGCAGAAAAATGCTACAGAGTTGCTTCTTTTGGCCTGACATGCAGAAAAAGTTGAAGCATCCCAGATATGTTCACATTGCAACAAAAGAAAACCTGTGAACATGAAGCTTGGGCTGTATGATCCTTTGCTGGTTTCCACTAGGTCCGGACTGGAGTCCATGTCTGTGGATTTCAGTAGTGGTCAACCCACTACACAATGGGAACATGTGTTAATATGCGGGTTTTCCAAGATTAGGCATGGGCCTAACAATGATCATTATAAGAGCTATTCAGAATGACTCAGATGAGACAAGAATGTCTTAAAACACCTACCATGAATCCTTAGCAACATAAACCTTTGAGACACTAGGCATATCACAGGAGAACAATTCTGTCATTGCCTGGGGTTTTTGGAAAATTCTCTTTCCAAATATTCATATTTCTGACAAATTCGACACTTGGAAAGTACATTCCCAAAATTAATTGTTTGAGACTAGTATAAATGGAATGCTTAATAGAGTTACTTTGCCTTGGAAGGGTTTTGTTCAAGTCCAGTTCAATACATTCTAGCATATGTGGATACGTTGCTTTCAAGAGTAATATCTGGTAGCTTCACAAATTTTCTCAATGTTTCAACTTTCCTCCAATAACGTAACGAAAATTCTTCTTTCCAAAACTCGTGGGGGAGGCAAGACTTATCCAGGCTGAACTACTGAAGTTTGTGTGGTGTGATGAAATCTCTTTTCACAATATCTTATGAAATGTTGTAAAGCCAGGTTCATCATTCAGGTCCTATCTTTCTGCTTTGAAAACTAAGCCACCAAATCACTCATCTACTTGGCAGTAAGTAAGATAAAAAGGGGGAGAGAGTTTGGTCATCATAAAATACAAATGCTGGATCATCCATTTTGGAAATACATAAAGATATAAATAATTGAAAAAATAAACAAAGAAATTGACGTTTTCAAGTTGTGAGCTTATTTGTTATTTATTTCAACTCGTGCATGAGACAGTCATTTATTTCAGAAATCTTTTTAAAATGCAAATGGTGGATTGCCCCTTTTTAAAATAAATAAGTATTATATGATGCTCTTGTTTATGTTAAAAGTGCTAAAAAAATAGGTGGGTTTCTAAGCATTGTTAATGGTATCTGGGCCAGGTATGTTAAACTTTGTATGCTTTTGCAGGTGCGTGGGGAATTGCCTTTTACTAAGTGCAGAATTGCATTTGACTCTGTGGAATTTTCTGAAAAGCAACTCAAGGAGGATGCCGCATCTATTCTTGCAGATACAGTATCTCACATGGGACAAGAAGTAATCATTTCATTTGTGTTGCACTTTTGACTCATTTAACCTTTAAAGAATCTTTGGTGTGGCAAGAGTTGAAACACTTGTTTTACAGCTGTGTCATATTTCATGTGATCTCTTGCTCCTTTTTGTATTGTTTTTAGGATTAGAACACAACTATATCATATTTCAAGCAATCTCTTCAGAATTAGTCTCGTGATCTGGATGGCTTAAGTATTGTATGATGACTGTTGGTATCATTTATTAAAATAAAAAGTGAATTTTTATGCCTTTTCAATTCCATTTACAGTTCCAGCCCTTCACGGGCAGCTCAATTGGCGATGGCTGTGAAAATGAAGTGTTATGTATGAGGAGGTTTAAGGTTCAAATCCCCCCTATTTACTTGTGCCTGTAGAAGGGGCATACACAGGCAACTAGGGGTTATAGTGGTAGCAGTTGGAATCGGCCCTGTGTTACTCGAATACAACACCAGACTAGTTGCCAATTCCTCTAGTCACAAAAAAAATCCATTTGTGTCTCCATGTAGGTAAAATACCAAATGCTTTCAAGAGAATCAGTAATCGCCCTTCAGAAGGGTTGAAACTTGAGGTATGGAATCCACTTATAACGACATATGATGGATACATATGACCAAGCATGTGAGAGGTTGCCATTTTCTTTCACTTGAGCGAAAAAAATATTCACCCAAAATCAGTTTCATGGAAACTTCCCTAACCTTCACAAATCTATTTCTTAGAAATGATCTAGATTGGATCATTATATTGTTTTCCATCCATCTTGATGCTTTAAGGGTGGAAAAATGAAAGAAATCTACTGATAGGAGTAGTTTTGGCGGGGGACCTATATTGGAGATTGGGGTTAGAAACCTTCTGGGGCTAGTTTGAGGCCTTAAATGATGTTTTTTGGGGGTAGAACCTTGCCACTTCACCACTGCACCGCAAGACATTATGCACTTGAAGACCTTTCCAGCGGTTCAAGAATCATGCCAATCACTGTTTGGATGGAAAAGTTATGCTTCTCGGAAGTTGACTTACTGCGATTGACAACCATAATTCAAGAGGATGCCACATCAAGCCCCATTTCTGATGGAAAAGCGACTAGCAACATAGGGACTGTGAAGAAGACTCTAAAAAGGGTTGAGTTGTAATTCATGTTGAGGGTTGAATAAGGTCAATTTTAACCCCTAGTTGGCTATGAGGCCATGTCCTAACTGTGCCACTAAGAGGAAAAGGGGTTCTATTCTATTCAAGTGCATTTTGTTCCATAGTAGAGCAGAGTTGTTGGGAGTGGAGAGAGAGAGAGAGAGAGAGAGAGAGTATAGAATAGAGGGGGTTTGGGTTCAGTAGCATACCACTGGTCATGGGTCTCCGATAAAGAGTGCCTACTCCTTTGTATTTGCATCATTTCCATTCATGCAAAAGAGAGCATAGCAATCTCACTTTCCAGATAGGTTTTCTTTGGAAAGGGTTTCCCAGATCATATGTTGGCGTTCATTGTGATTGGTCTGTGTTTGTATTTCACAGTTCTCTACTTTTCACATTTATGTATTGCATGCATAAGCAGAAAAACAATAATTAATAGATCCATAAATCTAAGGAAAATTAACCCTTGTAGTATATATTTCAAAATTCAGTTTATTTGTGTCAGATCAATTGTGACGAATTGTAAATATCCACAACAATTTACAGATCATATTGGTATTAGAGCATATTTCTTTGGGTATGTTGTAGGAAGTTGTATGGGATCATATTGGATTAAGCAGAAAATCATAAAACCGTAGCCATGGTCTACAAATCAGTTTATGATAACTCTCTAGATCTGATAGAGGAGAGGGTTGGACGACTGGAAGCACAAATTGTAGAGATAAACCATAATGTGACCCTCCTCATGGCGAACCTAAGCAATGAGTTAGGGCTATTTGGAGAAGATGAAGGTTCCAATGCAAAGGTCAAATCAGAGGGAAAAATAGGGTGATCTAGAAGAACAAGAGGAGTCTAGGAAACTTCAAAAAGAGCAACTGAGCTAGAGTGTCGTGAACCGTTTATAGGCTCTCTTCAAGATGGAAGCAAAGATGGACATTGAGCCATATCGAGGTGAGATTGATGCTTCAAAATTACATCACTACTTGTAGCAATAGAGGTTTGCTTAAATTGTTCACCACATAGATGAAGAATATAAGATTTCATTTGTTTGTTTGAAATTGGATGACCATGCCTTGACCTAGTGGGAAAGACACATGGAAACCTCGAGGTTGGAGGGGGATACTCTAGTAACTAAGTGGGAGGATCTAAAACTCTCATAATGTTCAATTCTACCCTATCGGTTATGTACAACACTAGTGGATCCAGTGGCATTACTTCAAGCAGAGATGGGTAGAGTGTATAGGAGTACACTGTAGAATTTAGGAAGATGGCATTAATGTTCAGTATATTTCCCAAGAACCCAAACGTACTCAATTATCAGGGGGGCCTACACAACCATTCGTGAAATCAAGTGATGTTGTTCAAACCCAAAATGGTGGACTAGGCTTGTATGCAGGCACAATTTTTGGAAAACATACTCTAGAAGAAAGGGTATTTGAGTGTTTCAATGCAAAAGGAACATTAGGAAGTTTCCAAAGGAAGGGGAAAGAAGTGAAAAATGGGGAAGGAAAAGAAGGCAACAACTACAAGACACTAGTGCAAAGATCCTAGTAACCACTACAACCATTGTAACATTTGATGGTCACACAGAGGAGAAGTGTTGGAAATTACATTTATAACTCAACTTGAAGAACTAGAACGGATAGTCTATTAGCCATAGATTCGAGTGGTCAGGTGGAAAACAACTCAAATGTGGATGAGAAGATTGTTTTGACTTTGCACATTAGTATAGAAAGGGGTGAATCCAAGTAGCCTTCAACAACAAGAAGAGAAGGAGATGACCAAACTCCTCCATATAAATATATAGGTCAGGATGACAAAATTTGGTGCTTTATTTGACTCGGGATCATAGGAGAATCTCATTGTAGTAGAGTTGTTCAACAAACTGGGATTGGAGGTTCAAGATCATCCTAGCCCAGATCCATTGGGATGAGTAAATAAAGATGCAAAAATCAAGATAGCAAAACATTGTAAGTACAATTTGCTATCATTGTTGATTTATTGATGATGTAGAAATGGATGTAGTTCCACTTGATGTATGTGGAGTTAGTTGTGTTTGCTAGACCCTATATGTACATGCAAGATGTAATATTCATATGAAGAGCCAACTAATATCGCCTCATCAAGGATAAAAAATCCTTCATCATCCACTCGCACAAGCATAAGTCTAAAATTTCATTGGTAAGTGCCAACCAAGCCAAGAAAATGATCAACTGTAACAAGTATGTTTTACTATTTTTAAGAGAAACTTAGTTTGTAGAAGGGTCAATGAGAGCAAAGGTATCCTTGCAAGGGTGCATTAAGGAATAACGACAACAAAGGGGATATTTGCTATTGGCATATAGGGTAGTGTTCCAAGAGTCTAAGCGCTGCCACCCAAGAGGTAAGTGGAGTACTAGATCCTTTCCAAACTCTCCATTACCAAACATCAACATGTACAACTTTATGTTCTAAAAGCAAATGAGGTGAAGAAGCAATTGTCGCACATGGTGGAGCAGGGTATTATTCATCCAAGTACTTCACCATGTGGTTCACCCACCATAATTGTGTCGATGAAGGATGGGACTTGGCGATTGTGCATTGATTACAGGGCGTTAAACAAAATCACGCTCAAGAACATGTAACCCTTCCCTAGGATTTATGACTTGTTGGACTAGTTGTACCAAGCAAAATACTTCACCAAGTTGGATTTAAAATTAACATATCACTAGGTTTGAGTAAAAGAAGAAGTCACTTGGAAGATTGAATTCAAAACTAAACAAGGTTTGAATAAGTGGTTAGTCATGCCATTTGGTCTATGCAATGCACCAACTACGTTCATGAGATCAATGAATGATATACTGCACTCATATGTAGATTCATTTGTTATTGTTTATTTAGATGATATATTGGTATACAGTGCTACTTGGGAGCACATTTCACATTTGATGTAGGTGCTAGATGTTGGAAATCAGGAGGTTTTTCAATTTTGTCTTAGATTTCCATTACATGATAATTACTTGTGAGTTTGTCGGCATTATTATTATTATGTCTTCTTTCTTCATCAAGTAATTACCATAAAACATGAATATCACATAAGACAATAGAACAAAATATATAGGCTTCAAGCTAGGGCAAAACCCCTCCAAGGGGAAAACCCAAAAAATTCTCTTCTTATAGAATTAGATCAAATGAGACATCCAAGACCTTTCCACCGTTGTAGGAGCCAAGTCCAACCTTCCTTCTGCTCAGATTTCATGCTTCCTCTTTCTTTGTGAAAATTTTAGATCAGATTCTCCAAATCGTGTGTCCAAAATGAACTCCAACTTTCTTCTATTTATACTTGTCTATAGGGGTGCGAACAATCATGTCTCTTGGGGCAGAGCCTACATGACAGGTAGGGTCGACTTGACTTCTGGAGGTAATTTTTCCCAAATCACATAATTGAAAATTCTTTTTCTTTTTCTTTACAATAGGTCCAAACAGGACTTTGACTTTTTGACTCAAGAAAACCTAGAAGCATGAAGAAGATGCTTATCTAAATAAAATAATAATTCTTGAGCATGAAACCCATGGTTGAAAAATAATATTTCTTTTTCTTCTTTTGCATTTTACATAAAATATATGACATAAGTACATTGACAATTATGAAGACTGAACCTAGTTACATCTTCCAACACTGGAGACATTGAAGATGCATTAGTTGTTGGAAAATCTCGATAAGTGTGAGTTTACACAACAATCTTTAGTGTGTTTAGGCTATGTGATTGGTCTAGGGGAGCTCAAGATAGACCCTACCAAGATGGAGGTCGACATGAAGTGGTCGATGCCTACTAATGTTTTTGAGGTCAAGAGTTTCCTTGGGGCAATACATTACCTAAGGAAATTCATAGCGTCATTTTTCATTTTCTATAGTAGTTCCACCAATTTCTGCCATAACGAGTGGCAAGATTGCCAATGGGGGAAGGTTTAGTAGAAGGTATTTTGAGGATTTGAAGAAGAAAATTAGTCAGGCATTGGTTCTTGCATTACCAAACTTGCAACAACCTTTCGAAGTGGAGACAGATTTGAGTAGGTATGCTATGGGAGTGGTCTTGATGCAGGGAGGAATGCTTGTATGCCACCATTTTGAAGTGTTTCATGGGGCAGTTCTCAACTACCCTACCTTCTATAAGGAGCTATATGCGTTGGTACAAGTTATCAAGAAGTGGAACCACTATTTGATGCTAAAGGAGATAGTCATCCACACAGATCACTAACCACTCCAGTAGTTGCAGGCCTAAAGTAAGTTACAATAGACGAGGCATTACAAGTGCATGGGGTTTTTACAACAATTTCATTTAGTGATCATGTACAAGAAGGGCAGTACAAACACGTTGACCGACATGCTTTCAAGGCCACCCACATAAAAAATTACAGATGCACATGAAAACTTTTACCATTGATGTAGAGAGGCATATACAAAGAATAAGGACTTCATGGAGGTGTTTCAATAGTTGCGGATCTAGAGTTATGCAGATAATGGAGATAAGTATCAAAGAGGCTCACACCTCCAAGAATGCAAGGAATTTTTGTATAGGGAAAAGAGTAACCAACTTATGGAGGTGTGTGTACTGGCCCAAAATGCAAGAAGATGTAGCCATATTTAGAAGAGGATGGATGTTTTGTTGTACTAGCAAGCCTACTAACATGAAACATGGTCTATACCATATTTTACCCATAGCCACTCGTCATTGGGAAAGTATTTTCATTGACATTGTGAGAGGCTTACCAACACCTAGAAAGGGACATGACCACTTGTTCGTGGTGGTTGACAGGTTAAGTAAATTGTGAATTTTCATGCCATGTAAAAAGACCATCAATGAGCAAGAAGTAGCAAGATTGTTCTTTGGACAAGTTAGGATTGGCATAACAAGAAGCATCATTTCACACAGACACACTAGATTTCTAAGTTCATTTGGACTAAATTGTGGGGGAAGATGGCCACAAAGTTAAAGAGGTCTATAGCATCTCTTCCACAAACAAATGGGCAGACAGAAGTAGCCAACAAGACTTTGGTAGAGCTTTTGAGGGGTTACAATCATAAGCATTTGAAGACTTTGGGATATACGACACTCTTATAATAGAGCAGTCCCAACTTTTATCGGTAAGTTGCCATTTGAAACTTGCTTTGGATATTTGCCACCTTTACCTTTGGATATTGCATATGGACTACAAGGAGTGAGGGGGGATTGCACAAGTGATGATTTAAGGGTAGAGAAATTTTGGATTGTATATTATTGTGGTGTGGTTTCTGAGAGGAGTTCGGATTTTCCACAGTGCTCATCTTTATATTGGTCGACGTTTCGAGTCTAGACCCAGACTCATCATCAGGACTGATATACAGAGAAAAGAATGAAAAGGGTAGAGAAATTTGTTGAGAAGATTTGGTAGATCCATTTGCAAGTACAGGAGAAACTAAAGAAGTCATAGAAAAGTATGAGGCTAGGCATGATCAACACAAAACATAGAAGTTATTTAGAGTGGGAGACAGGGTATGATTACAATTGAACCGAGTTGTCTTTAGTGCGACTTTTTGGAAGCTTTTCCAGTGGGTGTTTTTGGTCTAATTTCTCTAAAATCCGGCAGAAATTTATTGAAATCACAAGTTTGATGGGTAATTTTGCACAATGGAAGTGCCCTAGGGGTTTTCAGGGTGATGAGTTCATATATATTGTCAGAAAACTAGTTTAAATAACACAAATCAAGATTTCACCTCAAAAATTTCCGCAGATTCAGGCCCCGGAAAATCCAAAAAGGTGCACTAAAGAGAACTCCCAATTGAACGAGGAGAGGCTACATGGTCATGGTAGGAAAATAAAGGCTCTATGATATGGTCCTTTCATGATACTAGAAAAGATGGGAGATAATGCCTACAAACTTAATCTACCGCCACACATTTGCATTTACTCAGTGGGGAATGTGGCGAATTTGAAACTCTATGAGCCCTTCTATGTTTGGACTAGAAAGAGGAGCCGATCCCTCCCGTAGAAGATTTAGCACCAAATGCTCAAACAGAGTTGACAAAGGATACAATTTTGTAGAAGAGGTCCCTAACTACAAGACAAGGGAAACATGACCTTTGGAATATTGGGTTGAAAGAAGAGCTTCCAGTCAATGCTAAACTTGGAAATGAAACTTTTGTTTGACAAAGTTTGTAAAATAGTGGAAATTTTGAAGAAAAATGGAACATAAATTGCAAGAAAAGAAAGATTGCACAACCTTTGATCGTAAAAGTTCTCGCCATCCTCTATCCATTAATGCACTAGTTTTCCTATTCTTTTACATTTATTTAATCTCATACATACATACACATTTATAGCTAATATAAAACAATTAATTGGCGCTGACTCAAATTGTATGTAGACCCAGATGTAAGACGTTGTTTTTCCTAGAGTTCTAAAGAAAGGAAAAAGAAAGAGAGTTTTATTTTTATTGGAAGTCAGATGACCAACTAGCTGTAGGCAGCTCAAGGAAATTATTTGTGATAAAGAATTCAAAGGAAAACCATTTTATCTCAGAAATTTGTCCAAAATTAGTGGAAGAAAATGAATTTTTTGCTCCCTACGCTTCTCTCCAGGGCTCCAGCCTTCCCCAAGGGAATTCCAGGAGAAGTGCACTTGTACCCCGACACACCCAGGATGCTGATGGAATAGAAGCCAGATGCTATTTGGCTCTCCTCAGGGCAAGCTCAGTGGTCATGCTGGTAGCAAAATCTAGTCCCTGAATGGTGGAGGGCTAGTTATAACTTATATATATGCATGGTGCCCTTTGACACATGGTACCCATGCAGGCAACTTTGATTGTAAAATTTTTCTATGCTTTTCTCTCTCTCTCTCTCTCTCTCTCTCTCTCTCTCTATATATATATATATATATATATATATAATCTCATATACACATACTCGTTAGGGTGTGAAAATGTAAATCTGAACTGCAGCATCAGATGGGACAACTTAGTTGGTGGTGATGGGAGATTGATCCCAACTTGACTTATTGTGATGCATTTATTTACATTCATTCCTTTTGTTTCATTGGCCTTGCTTTGCGGGCAGTGTAGGATTTCTTTTTGTTCATCTTTTATTGTTTTTTTTTTCTAATATTGAACCTATCTGTTTTGCAGCTCACTTTGCCTGGTGAATACAGGGGTCGACTTATTGAATTGGTATGCTTAAAATCTTATTCAATGCTCCTTTAATTTGGTTTCATGTAAAATATGCTTTAATGCAAAACTTCATTTATTTTCTACCCTTCTAGTGGTTTTCTTGTTATGTCAATAAATCTTGTCTTTGTCTCATTTTTTAATGTAATTCTGATGTTATTTTCTCTGAATTAGATAATTATGTCGATTTCAATTTACATTCATAAATAATATTTCAATTCAATTCATTGCCCTTGCAATGCAATTTTATTATTGTTGGTTTGCTTAAGAAGCACATTGTGTAGTCAATGTTCTAGCTGATGTGTAGTTTCAAAAGTTCACTTTAACACAAGATAAAGTAGATAATAGTGATAAGTAGTCATATTAATAACTTGTCTCACGATTTGAGGACCATCTACAGTTGATTTAGGGGGCCGAGTTACAACTGTTTGATAGGTGGCAAATAGGGGCAGTAAACTAGGAGGGAGGGGGGGGTTAACTCCCACCTCACCCCCCTCCTTTTACACTTAAGATAACGCTACAGTCTTGTGATTCCAGCTACAGCCACATGCAGGCCTGGTTTGATGCTGCCAGTTACGGCCACACGCAGCAGTAGATGACAGTCTCAATGAAGTAGGGGAAACTCACGTTTTTGGTGGGATTGGGCTGTCAGTTAAGTGGGGAAATTTCCCTGTTTTCCTTCACATTTGGCAAAGAATTGGCATGCACTGACAGTCAATGATATGCTTAACCAGACTTAAGGAGACAACGCTGCCACCTACAGGTGGTCACACAACAAATTCGTTGGGCCTCTTGGGGATCCTCTCCAAAAACTATTTATATTTACCCATTTGCTCTCATTCTTGAGAGGGAAGCTTGAGAGCTTGGGTAAACTTTGTTGTAATTTTGCTATATTGTTAATATGAATAGACTTTGGAGGTCAATGGTCTCTTGCGTTGTGTGGTTTGCCATGTGCTTATGTTGAGGTAATCTTATTGGTTTTATGCTACTTGTTTCAAGTTGGTATGGTAATCTAGGCCTTGATAGGGACACTGTTTTCCAAGGGAGAGAGTAGCAATTGCTTGTTATTCTCTTGAATTTTTGCATTCTAGATTTAACTATTACACGTGTTTCTAGGTTGAATACTTGAATAACATGTTTAATTGATCATTGTGCAAATTTCATCTATTTTGCTAATCTTGTGGGCAAGATCTTTAAGTGTGGTTCACAGGTACCTCAAGGATTGAAGTGGGGAAGTTACATGGTTGAACCATCCACTTTCAAGCATCCTATGAGGCATTAGTCCCAATTGGACCAAGGACTTTCAAAGGCTTCAAAAAGGGCTTTCAACGAAATTCCCTCACTTCTTTCTCGTAAAATCTTATCAACATTATTGGTTTTTGTTTCAATCATTATATTGCCATATCTAGTGAATTGAAGGCTTGTATTTGGTGCTATTCCAACAGTCACAAATCAACCAGGAAAAAATGATTAAACTCAGCTATTTGTGGCTATCCTAGAATAGGAATTTCATTCAATTAATCTGGAATTTGTTTAGAAAATTTTGATCAAGGTTTGTTACTAACATTGCAGATGTCCAAAGTTTATTTTGGCATCTTTCACCTTACATGTCTGCTGATCTGTTTTGCAGGCCCATAGCATGCAAGGAGGAGTATTGGTGGATTGAGCTGAACTCTTGAAGATTAGAGCCACCAAGACCCATTTTTCTTTCCTTCACCAACAACTTTAAATTTACTGATCTTTCTTTTTGCTCTTCATTGAAAATCAGGCATTTAGGCATCTATTTGGACTGCTGTCCTAACAACCACCCTTTTTGCTAAGAAAAACCAATTTTACTTTGTCATTCCTTAGCAAAATATTATAGGAATCTAACCTTTTAAACTTGGAATTTTTTGCTTTTTATATGATAGTGACCTAAGTAGTTTTGATCATTTTTGAGCATTTTCCAAACTAATTATCTTTCTGATCTATTGTAGACCTGTGATAGTCCAAGAGGAGGGTTGGTGGAAGATTAAAACGCCCAAAAGACTAACATTGGCTTGCTGATTTTGAAACCATTATCTGTCCCTTGTATCCCTTTAGGGGGTTTTCCTCATCCAAGAAACCATAGTAATTTTGTAAGAAGGTTCTCTTCTGGGTTTGCCAAAAGATCCATTGTAACTCCTCAATATTTCTCTTAACTTGCAACCTTTTGGGGAAGAACATTTGATCCCTTTGAGGGAATCTTGTTGTAAGGTCTCTCCAAAACATCTCTTCAGGTCCCTTTTCCAAAAGGGATTTATTCTAAACTCTCTCTCTTTCCATCCCTCATTCTATGAGAGAGATTTGATAAAGAGATTATTTTCTTGAGAGTTAGGGGATTTTCCCCTAAGCATACCCCCTTCCACATTTGGGGGAGTGTTTCCTATGATGCTTGAATGATTCTCCTTTCTCGTCATTAGAGTAGTTGGCTTATTTTAATTTCAAGCAATTCTCTAGATTATATTTAATCCCTCAATAGTTAGATTCGTCTTTTGCAATAATTAATTTACCTTCAACTTTGTTGGTTGAAGAAGTAACTTAGGGACTCTCTTCTCCTTAAGAATCCCAATTTTGAGATCGGGGCCCCGATGAGGATAAGGCTTGGGGAAAGTGTTGAATTGAAACTTGTTCATTCTCGCAACTAACTAATTGGTAATCTAATTTAACTTTAAAATAAACCTAGGACACACCATTGAGGAAGGCAGTCTTCACGTCCATCTGGTGGATCTTCCACCCCATCTGAGCTGCAAGTGCTATAAAGATCTTGATGGATGTATAATGGGACATAGGTGCAAAAATATCATCATTGTCAATGCCTTCCACCTGAGAAAACCCTTTGGCTACTAATTTGGCCTTGTACTTTTCTGCGCTTTTGTCAATTGCCTACTTAATAATGTAGGCCCACTTGGATCTAATCACAGATATGCCCTTCGGCCTTGGCATAATCTCCTAGACATTGTTTTGCATGATGGAAGAGTACTCTTTCACCGTAGCATCACGCCAAACCTGCTGAGAGGCTGCCTCGTGGTAGCTAGAAGGCTCCGTGTCTATGGCCTTAGTCATAAAGGCCATAAAACCTAAATATCTCCGAGGTTGTTTGCTTTGTTTGAATGTAGAGCTGGGTGACCCTACCCTGTCTTGAGCTTCTTGAATTAATGGATCATCCCATCTCAATTTTCTCCTAGCTGTGTTAGGTGTCACTACTGGAGTGGGCCCTGCTTGCTCTTTTGTCTCCTCTTGCTCCTATGCAACCTCCCCATATGACTGTTGTACGACCTCCTCAACAATTGGATGTGATGTGGTTTGAGGGCCTAGTTGAGCCTCCTGCTTTAGGAGCTAACAAATCCTCCAGTTGTGCTATAACTTGCTCGCGCTCTAAGGATTTTATAAGAGCCCATTCCTCCTCAAACTTGACATCACGCTTGATAACTATCTTCCTCTGTGCTAGCACGTACACCTTGTATGGCTTGGATGTGTCACTGTAGTCCATGAAATTCCTTTTTTTTGCTGTAGGCCTATGCTTCTTCAGGCTCTATTAGGGCATATGGCAGTAAAGCACACTACCAAAAATCCTGAAGTGTGAGACATTCGACTTCTTGCCGGCGAATGCCTCCTTTGATATAACTCGTCATAGCACTTTATGTGGACTCTTGTTCTGCAAATAAATTGCATTATTGCATGCCTTTGCCTAAAGGAATAATGGTAGTCCCTGGTCATGCAACATGGATCTGACCGCTCCAATAATACTCCCGTTTTCGCTCTCTGCCACCCCATTTTGTTGAGGGTTATAGGGTGTGGTGAGCTCTCTTTTGATGCCCTCCTTGGCACAAAAATCTGAAGGCATTGGAGATGTACTCCCATCCACTATCTGAAGGCATTGGAGATGTACTCCCATCCACTATCTGATCTCAGCGCTTTGACCTTCTTTCCTTTTTAGTTCTTTACCAATGCTTTGAACTTCGAGAACACTTAGTCTTTTTTCTTCATGAAGAATATCCATGTATTCCTTGAATGGTTATCAATAAAGGTGATGTAATACTTGTATCGCTTGAGGGATGGGGAAGATAATGGATCACATACGTCCGAATGAACCAACTCCAAGATGCCCATGGCTTGGTTTTCACTGATGGGAAAGGATATCTTGGCATACTTGCCAAGTGTGCAACCCTTGCACACGCCATGCTGGTTCATGTTGCATTGTGGCTATCTTCCTGCAAATTTTTAGCGCTTCATGGTGTAAATGGCCCATATGCCTGTGCCATAGCTCCCCAAGGTCTCGACACTGCTCATAGTGCTCCTTGTTTCTACTCAAGGTTGCGATTGTCTCAAATTGTAGCTTGTAAAGGTTTTTCACCCTCACACCAATTTGCTTCATAGCTCCAGAATTTAAGGGCTTGAGGTAGGCCTTTCCTATACAAAAAATGACCTTGTAACCCTTGTCTTCTAGGGTCGAAACATAAACAAGGTTCTTTTTAAGGCACAAAACATAGAGGACATCCTTGATATGACGAGGGTTACTAGTTTCCTTCTCAAATCTAATAGTACCTGTACCCACCACCTTGTGGGTGATATCTCCAGGAGAAACTTTTCTCCAGGATGAGCCTCAACCGACAACCAACAACCACTTGGTGCCTCCTACTAGCTCGTTGTGCCATTTCTTTGGCACCTGAGCTAGCCATGTGGTCCCTCGCCCACTTGTATTGATCATATGTTTGAAGGTGGGTCTCCTGAATCTAAAGGTATATCTTGTCATTTGGTAATTGAGTATTGAGTTTACTTATCA
Organism: Pinus taeda; assembly: GCA_000404065.3. NCBI lineage: Eukaryota > Viridiplantae > Streptophyta > Pinopsida > Pinales > Pinaceae > Pinus > Pinus taeda. Next base: position 155,962 of record APFE031370735.1, read on the forward strand.
TGGATACTTTTGGGTATGGATTGATGGGGGGATTTGGCGGAAAGAGTGGGCTTAGTTTGTGCTCCCATCCCCTTGATCTCTTTTGGTTGTTACCCTTAGATCTTAGTCTCGTGGGATCTCCTTTATTGACTGTTTGGTTCTATGGTGGTACTACTTAGGAAACCCCGATTTTGGGTGCATGATCCCTCTCCTTTATCCGCACATATCATTCCCTTCCACTCACTATACCTCCATTCATCTTTTCTCCCACCTGGGTCCACGTTCCCATTATGGGTCCACATAGGGCTAGCCTCCCTATCCCCTTGCCCCCACCTTGGGTTAGGCCTAGAATGATGCCTCGGAGGTTGAAGCAATTAAAAGAAAAAGTGAAAAGCATAAATGGCCACATTTACCAGGAAATTGTACCACAAAATGCAAAAGATGGCCGGGACAAAAATAATTACCACGTGGGCAAAAGCTGACACATGAGCTCTACCCCATCCATGGCCATCACCCTCGATCCATAGGCCCTAGATGAGCTTCCTCTATTATTTAGGAACGCATGATTGTCTCAACCCTTGGAGGGCAATGAACTGCCCTACCTCAAAAGGGGTAATCATTGCTATATTGCTACATCATGCTCTTGCCCTTTGAGCCTCGAGTAGTTAATTAAATAAAATTCACAAAAGGCAAAAGGCATATAAAGAAGGGTGGAAAAATTAAGGCCGGGGCACCTCATGTACCATACTTCTCCCTCTTATACATTATACACCTAGGTTTGGGCTTCCCCTTATCTAGCTACCGCTATGCCCCATTATGTGGCCCAGGGCTGCCCCCCTCATTCCCTATTCCATCTCACCTATTTGTCACTTGCCACCCCCATTAGAAAGGTGTACCTTGGACATACTGTCTCCTCTAAGGGTTGAAACCACCTAATGAGGTACTTGGCTAACCCCTGTTGGAGTTTGGAGACACTAGCACATGCCAAAGCCCACTACGTAAGGGCATGCCATTACGAAGTGCCCACTTTGTTATCCATGGTCTGTAAGTTCCTTTACCCGATTATTCTAATGAATGATTGTATTGGAAGCCTAGGGGATGCAATGGATCTTATGCAGGATTGCAGGTAGTTTCCATTTGGGTTTGGCTTCCCTATATGGGATCATGACCCCCAAAGGTCCACATTGGAACATGTAGGGTGTGCATAGAGAGCCATGGGCCTCCACTGCAGCAGACAACACTCCACAAATCTTCATGGATGTTCAGAGACTGCTAGCAATCCACTTTTGGGACGATGGTGACATGATTGGTACATTATGCCCAATAACCCCCCATAGGAGCCCCACACTCTTGGCAAGTGTCCCAACACTTGCACGATGTAACGGAAGCATTCATTCCACCACATGGACCATTGCAGAGGATCTATAGACATCTCCGATTCATATGGAGACCCATGGGGTCATTGATTTGCCCTCAGACCCACTGAGAGCACCACAAGATAACTAATTGGAGAACAAGGGGCCATCCCCTTGTCCATCATATTTTGAGGAATTTATTCCTCAATATGGCACTTCAAGATGTTATTGAGCCTTTGAAGGGCCCTACGACATGCACATATCATTATTTGGCCCCTTGTGAGGCTTGCTTTTACATTATGAGCTAGTATGGTGGGCTTGTCACCATTAAGAGTTATTATTTGCACATTATTTTATCTTTAGGATCCCATAGGCTAATTCGAACTCCTTAGGAGGCTATATATTGATATTAGATACATTCATTTGTATCATCACTAGACTTGGGATCTCTCTACTCATAGAGAATTTTCACACTTTTTCCTTGGTGGATATTTTCTGAAGATGGATAAATTTTGACATATGGATTTGGGCTATTTATCTTGTCTTGGAGCTTTGTCTTGTGAACGAAATGCTGGTTGGATATACTTTATAACGTTGTAAGTGAATTTTGATGCTATTATTCTTGTTGCTGCAAATTGCTAAAATTAGGGCTAGTTATTGCATAATTGAAATGTAGAATCGAGCATGTTTTAGTTTAATGTATGGGCCAATGTTATATGAATGAAATGTCCTAGAGATTATTTGTCGATAAGCTTGCATCATTTGCTTTGAAGTATAAATGCTTGAAGGTCACTTTTCTTGTCTTTCACTCAACATTGGATGAAGTTGACTTTTTGGGCCTCCTTAATCAAGAAACCAAGTTCCTACTCATTATCATCTTTGACTCCATATCCCCAAGTGAATTAGGCACTGGTCCCTTAAAGGGGTGATCATTTTAACCTTCCTCTTATCATTTTCCCCTTTTTCTCGAAGTCTAGCCCCATTAGGTCACCTAGGGCATCACTTTCCCGGGAGTTGACCCAAGGAAAAAATTCGATCTCCTATAGGCTACTGCATTTGTGGGTCCCCTCCCTCTCCTCCAAATTTGAAGCAATTCTAACGGTGGAATCTCCGGGAATCCTAAGCCCTAGCTCTAGGATCGAATTTTGCCTAGGCATCCCCAAGGCTAGACCTCAACAAGATCAATTCAATCTTTTGAAGTAAATATTCTTGTTTGGTTCTTTCCTTTCACGTTGTCCAAGATAGGAACATCATTGGTTACTACATTCCATCCCCGAACCTGGACTGGGTCCAGTTGGCCCCATGTGGTCCCACTTCTAACTAAAGATTACTTGTCAAGGACCATTTGGGAATCCAAGTTTCCCAAGGATTATAGGGATTGAGAACCTCGTCTATAAGCCTATTCCTGCTCCCTCGACCCTCCAATCCTCACCCCTCACCCCTGGAGGACCAAGTTCCTTACTTAATGAGGAAGCAAGTTCCATTCTTCACTCCATCCTTGGGAAAGGGTTTCCAGGGTCACTTTCCACCTATCCATTGACATATATTTTGCAAGTGATCCCTACACTACTGGGACTCCTCCCATCGGTAAAAGTCCGTAAAGAGCAGGGAGACTTAGCTGTGGTGACAGTGGGCTAAGGATCCATCGTTGCCCTTAACCTAGAAGTTGCCCTCTTAGGAACCCCTTTTAGGCCCCTTGTTGGTTTGAGTGGTAGCAATACCCACACACTTGGTCAAGTAATTGCCATATTCTCCTACCTCAATGTGAAATTGCATGCCCTTCTTCGTGAATTGGCTGAAACATTCCTTGTTCCTAGTCATATAGCTAGATACTCCACTATCAATGTACCATATGTTGCTGGCTACAAAGCTTTCCATGCAAGCTATGAGCGAGAACTACTCAAACTTGGAACTCAACTTGTCCACTTCTGTCGAAGTTGCCACTTTGTCCTTCTTAGACCCCTTCTTCCTCTGTGGACACTTGGTGGTGTAGTGTCCATGCTAATGGCACTGGAAACATTTTATTTTGATGAGGTCCTTCTTCTCTTTCTTGCCTTTGGAGCTGGACTTGTCCCTTCTTGCATCCTTCTTGCCTTTGGCCTTGCCCGCTTTGCTAGCTAGGGCAAAGTTCACCTCTTCCACATGCTTAACATGAGCTCTAGATTCAGCCTGCCTCCTAATGTCTTTTTGAACACAACTGCCCCCAAACGCTCTGAGTCTAGAAGCTTCTCTTTACCCCTCATTGCATCTTGGAAATTGTTCCATGATTTGTGAAGCCTTAACAATGCAAGGCTCACCAAATCTTCTTTCAGTATTGTCTCCCCCACACCGGCCAACTCATCCTTCACTTGGGTGAATCTAGTGAGATAGGAAACTATGGGCTCAGACTCTCCCATCTGGATGTTTCTTAGCTTGTCCTTGAGCACAAGTTTTTTGGGTTCGCTTGTGCCCTGGTAAAGGTTCATAATTGTTATCCACATTTCCTTAGTAGACTTCTTGCTGGAAAGATGTGGAATTATGTGGTCTTTGACTCCCTCAAGAATTACCCTTCTCGCTCTAGCATCATTCGTGTTGTGTTGAGCCAACTGCTGGGGGTTAATTGGTGGGTTCTCCACAAAATCCTTCCCACCTTGCTTGCCAAGTACCCCAAATATTCTCTCCTTCCATGAACAAAAATTTGCCACTTTCCTCCAAATTGTGCTTTGGTCTCAAACTGTTACATGACATCTTGCTGGTCGAACTTGTCCAAAAACCCCAACCTGTTGGTTGGGTGGTAAAAGTTGCGCTTTGACCCTTTACTGGAACAATTTGCACTTATATATCCACTCGCACATCCTTAGTGCAAGCTGTTCCTATGCTTGAGGTCGAAGCAACACTGTGGTGGTCTTCACTTAGAGACGTAGCTCTAATACAATGTTAGTTTTCTAAAACCCAGCTAACTAATCTGTGAATTTTAACCAAGCAAAGAATGAAAATTTGAACTTTGACTTTAAACCCACTAATATGTTAAGTTTTTTAACTTGCATGCAACGGAAAATAAAAGGAATAGATGAAGATAAGCACACCATAAAAACAATGCGAAATAAATTTACCCACGAAACCCCAATCTGGGGAAAACTTGCAATCTTCGTGTTTTATTGTTCAACTTAGCAAAATTTGATTAAGCAAAAGATTACATTCAAGAGGGAAAACTTCCCTTTCTCTCTCTGCAAGCCCTCTACTCAGCTGTCTGCCCATTGCAAACACGCTTTGTCTCTTTTTTGCGCACTGGTACGGACTCGCACTACTTGTACAACATCTTCGACGCAATTATCTAGACCCCTGGAGAGGTTGGCTGGAAGTGATTCTCGCTGAATCAACCTCCTTTCTTTGCCCCTTTCAATTCTAATATGAAGCCCTAGTGCTGAGCTGAACCCTTCTCTCTCTCGTTGAGCTGAACACCATGATGTCTTATGCATTATGACGAAGTTCTGCGCCCTTTTTCCCTCTTAGAATTTGACTTGGGCCCACTACTACCACAAATGGCTGAGAATAGATCTCCTTAGATGGTTGAGACCGATCTAATTTTTGATTATAGGAAATATTCCCAAGTGAAAAACAAATAGAGAAAGGTAAATTGTGCATTGGCCCCAGTTGTGGGTACTTCTGCCAAATTTAACGCACTTGCTAAATATGGCAGAACCCTTCCTCCTCTAACTTCATTTAACAAACTTGTCTAACATAGATTTCTTAAGCCTTAATTTTTTTTGTAGGGTCCATCCCCTTTGGCTTCATTAGGAATTAGCCTAGATGGAGGAGTTGAGACTTGAGTGACAACAACTCAGCTTGAAACTTGCCCCTAAGCCACACCAAGTGGAGTTAAATATTTTCTCCATGATATCCCAAGTGTGGATTCAAGCGATAATAGGAACCATGTGGAATTTGCGCAAGGCCCAACGCTGATCTATGGGAGGGAAACGTTGGGTTTACAAGGCCACATTTTCTCTCAAAATGGGGCAAAACATCCTCTGGAATGTGCTAGCCATCCCTCAAGTGATCTTTGTTGCATGAGTGATACCACCTGAAACAAACCTCAGAAGATCAAGTGTGATCAACATCATTAGGGACAAAAACCATTAAAGCATCATAGTGGACCATACTTAATGCTATGGGCGCAAGAATACTTCACACAAGACTTACCTTCATATGTCTAACTAGCTTAAGATTTGTAGACAAGTTACCTCACATATTTTAGGGATTATTGTTCAACAACCCTATTAGGTGTTTCCAATCCCTAAGGGGAGTGATATGTCCTAGGTAGACATATCAATCCATAGGTGTATTCGATAATTTGGTCATGGAGTGGGAAAGACTTCAAGCAAGATGCCACAACGATGAGACCAAGAAATGGGGGTCCAACATCTTGAGTATATTGATGTAAGGGGCGAGCAATCATGGATGCATGAGATACCCCTTTCCTCTGCTTGTTTTTTCAACCCCTATAATGTGCCTTTTGATTTAATGATTTATCTTTCTTTGGTGCATAGCTTAGGAGACCAAGCTTGCTTTGTTGTTCTCCAATATCCTTTAAAGATGTAGCAATTTTCTCACTCATTGGGGTTGAGACATTTGAAAGTTCCTTTATTTTAGATTAAGCATTAAATGCTTGAGAAATTGGGTGATGGCTAATGAAAGGGGGTGGAGCTCACGCAAAATAACCATCTTTTGCATTTTATGTTTTGTTTCTTTTGTGGCTTTATATGATTTTATTGTTTCTTTAATTGCATCAACCTCCAAGGCCAAGCTTCTAGGCCTTAACTCATAGATGTGGAGATAGGGTGCCAATCCCAATGACTAATGGAAATTAACCCAAAGAATGAAGATGAATAACAAGGTTGGAAAGTGGTAAGTGTGGAGTAGCATGGACACACTAATTACTGATGCCTCCCTATTAGTGCCCCTCCTAAACCACAAGGCCTTAAAGGAGATATCCCTAGAGTAGGGTCAAAGGCTAGCCTCGTAGTTGAAGTGTGGGGACAAAGATGCAATCAAGAGCGATCAATTATCCAATTTTGCTTGTGATTCATGTTAACCTACTCTTAACATTAAATTAAAGCCCATGATTGCTAAAATGGTTAAAGTTCCCACACTTCACCTAGGATGTTAACCTTTGACCTAGTTTGTGGATAGATGACCCACCTTCCCTTGAAAAGATTGCTAGATGGGTGAAAACATTGACTAGAGAAATAGGTGGAGAGCTTTGACATAAAGCTATTTGATGACCATCATAAGGCTGTTGGTTGGGTGGTTTTCAAATGTGGAGAAATTTTTTCTCTTATGGGTTACCATTTTTTGTGGGTAATAGTTACCTTGCTAAATATCTTGAAAATTCACAACCTTAAATTAGTTGAAACTTAAACCAGGCAAATCTGCCAACATGGTACTCAATTATGTAATCATCATGTCAATTGGGCCACTCTTAGAAATTGCTAAAAAGAGCAATTGCTAAGATTTGCTTGAAATTTTGAAATTTGGGCACATCTCCCCAAAGGGTGTATGAACTATGATCAATTCTTAAAAAAGATAATCATGCAAGAACCAACTTGACCATAGACTTGGGGGGTCTTTGACCTCCCATTCTTGCTTTGCATATTGCACTGAAATTGCAAGTATGGGATACTTGCCTGCAGTAAAAACTTTGTCTATCTGAGGAACATATATCTGTGTGACATGTTAAACTCCCTATCCTATGAATAACTTTGGAATAACAAGAAACATGCAACCATGTGCAAAGTCTAAAAAGTATTCATGAACTGTCAAAGCTGCATTGATGGGTCGATCATCAACCCATGTCATAATGTATTCACAAACAAAATAAGATAGACACCCAAACAAGATTTTGAGGAAATCCTATTTGGTTTCAAATGTGAACCACAATAGATGGTTCTCCTTGAACATGCTTTTGTTACTTTCCTCGTCTCAAGAAGTTAGGTCTCCTGTCAATTCACTCGATGACTCGATGATGTGCTTGACAAGTTGCATGTTCTTGCCTCATTTCCTTCTTCATGCTATCATTTATTTGCTTGTAGAGAAATCAAAAAAGCTATTTGAAAGTTGAATACTAGTAGAGTCTTTCAGAGTGTGAAGCTCCATTTTGAGCTCCTTAAATATAAGTTGACTCTGTTGGATATATTTTTACGGACCTATTCAATGGTGTTGTCTATGTGGGTTTTCGTTCCTCTAGATCATAACATTTTATCCATCCAATTCAGTAGGTCGATGACAATTTTGATTCAAATAAATGCAATATCATGATCATTTATATTTTTGGCTAGTTGCATGCCACTATCCTTGACATGTCACTTTCAAAGCACTTGAAAATTGACAATTTCAAAGTTGTGGTCAAGTTGGTTTCATAAGGGATTACTAGATCATTGATCACATTCTTATTGTCCAAGCTATCCTTGTAAGTTAGATTTTCGTGCCTTAGCAAACCAACAATTAGTTTCGAGCAAATTTATGTCTATTGAATAAAAGCACTAGCTAGGGTATTAACCAAAATAAATTCAGCGGAAAGCAAACAATACCAATCTCAATCACATAGATGATATAGTATCTGCCCATTTGCAATTCCTTATTAAACTTTTGAACTTACTTGGGCTCCCTTCCTGGGAAAATGGCGGAATTGAGGAATTATATACAACGCCGAATCTAATCTAGGTGATTAAACTCTCCTTGGATGATTTGGATTTGCTTGCTGCCCCGTCCTCATATCCAACACACTAATTGAGAAGCCTCTCTCAATATTGAGTTGTTGTATATGGTGTTTTCTTCTTCTCCCTATTTACATTGAGCGAAATCCCTAACCTTCATTTCCAAAGTGATTGATGACTGAGATTAGATCTTGCCTCATTTGAGATAAGGGATGAGATTAAAACATAATAATTAAAGTAATTTAATTCTCTTTTTCTTGATTTACTTTAGCTCAATAAGCCAACATTATATTTATGTGCTTTTCCTAAGTCTAACTTAGGCTAAGTTACAAAAACATCTTGCACAACTAGAGCAAGTGTTCTAAGGAGACAATGGGTGGCTTCTACATGCCTAGACACTTAAGATTGTGCAGATGTACATGCTCGAGCTACAAACATCAACATTGTGGAGGCTAGTCTATAGTTTTTTAAAGTCTTTTGTTTCTTTGTAGATCGTGGAAAGTTGTTTGACTTTGTATCCAAACACTTGTCTCTAAAGTAGATTCTATGATATAGTGGTAGGAAATGTCTAGAAAACTTTAGATAGTTCATGCTTTTCCTGAAGTTGTCAATTGTGTTGTTAGAGTTAAGCTAGGGTGCTGTGAATGTATATCGACATCTACATATATGATCTCTAGGAAATTATTTCTTCAGGAGACATTCACATGGAAGATGTTGCACTTTACACCATGTCCTTATGATAATGCTTCTCTTTGCTAATCTTGTGGTCCTAACTTCATCTCTAGAGGGTTCAAATTTTCAAAAAGCTACATTTTATAGCTTGGTTTTGCGAGATTCATCTACTTGTGGTCATCGTCAATAAACCTAAGGTTTATGGTCTTCAATACATCTAAGTATATTCTTTCCAAGGTTGTTTTCTTCTTTGAAGAGGAAGTAGTTGAGATTTCCAATATCGACATTTTCTTGGGAGTTAAGTTTATTGCTCCCATTTTCAATTTGAAGTTGGCACATTAACAACATTATAAGGGGGATATGTTTCACTTTTTTTGCTTAGCACCATTGTTTCTAGATATAATTTTTTAGGACACCTCTTTAGAGTTGCATTTTTTCGTTGTAAAAATACTTTTTTCTTATATTCACATAAGTAATATTGACATCAAGAAAAAATAGAAAGTAGAGGGGTATATTGAATCATATTTAGAACCTTCTCGTTAGAGCTACAAGCACACAATTAAAATGGGAACTAGTCTCTAGCATTTGGCATTCTTGATTGACAAACGTTGTAACTTTTTAACATAATCACTAGGCCAGTATGTTTTTTCACTTAGATGTTTGGGTCTCTAAGTTAGGACTAGTTGATTGGGCACACATGTCGAGAGTGTTGAAATCATTATGCTTCAATGAATTGTCTGTTGTACTTGGACCATCCTTGAAAATATGGTTCAAAGCAAAAATTATTTCCCATCCCTTTTATCTTTAGAATGATTTAAAATTTATTTCCTATCTGGATAGAGTTTGGTCCTTTGGTTAAGAGATAGATCCCTATCTAGCTCTTTATTCCTATGAGGAATTGTTCTCATATGAGCATGTTTGGATGAAGGTGACATTGGTACTCTGAGACCATTCTGCATTATTAACTAGTTGGCATTTCCATTTATGGGTTCTCTCCATACAGATACTCCTTGGATGCTGCTCAACACCTTCTCCCCTCAAAAGGGGAGCTTAATAGGGTAATCATGGAGGATATATATTGATAGTTATTTTAGATGACATGTGTCGCCTCTTTCAACTTCTCAGCTCTAAGATGGTCTACTATGTTGAACAATTCTTATAGATTGTTGACTATCTTGTTTTTCATCGAAACTTCTTAAAACCATATTGGTCACATGGCTTTAGGATTCCCCTTGGCCAATTGAGGGTGCACTCCTATCAATTACAAGTCAAGACTAATCACCATATTTTGTGGGAGGACATCATTTGTTGGCTTTGCTCCCTTCAAGAGATAGAGACAAAATTATTTCTCTTTAAGCCCTGCCTAGGATGAGATCCACGGGTTATTTCTATGTATATAGAGATTCTATGGTATCCCTTATGAACTCTTGCTATTCAAACTAGATGTGTTTGGCCTTGTATCTTTTAGAGGCTATGACTCTTAGACAATATAGCTTGAACGAATGTTTCATGTCTATGAGACTGATGACCTCCTCTTAGATTATTTTATCCATTGGGGTGTTAGTCACTAGATAGAAATTGTAGTTACAAAGTCTACTGGTGCTCCTTCGTGGGAGAGAGCTCAAGTCCATAGTGACTTTTTACTTCCTAACCATGTTGTAGAGGGACATCTACCATTATTTGTCCCTTGCACTAATCTCTTGGAAGTCGCACATCACTAGTTTTCTTTCTTCATCCAGAGATCAATTGACCATGGATGTTAGGAGAGTCACATCAAGGAGTTCAAACATATCCTAAGGATAACACAATGGGCCTCTCTTAGTTATATTCATTCTTTGAAGGACATTTATCAAGTCTAGCAAGGGTACCCCCCATGTGACAGACTGCTCCCCAAACCCAACAAAACAACCAAAGACTTTTCTAGAGCTTCTTTCCTTCGGCCTTGGGTGCTAAGAGTATCCCTTATTCCTACAACCCCCTAGGATTGTGCAGTCAGACACCTTGTTGGATCTAGAGGACTCCAATAGTGCATCGACACCACCATTGGCCCCATCACCGTCCGCTATCAGACTTAGGCATTCTTGACATCATCAACCTCCAGCCCTGGACTTATTCACTTAGTCTTCTACATCACTGGAGTCCTTTGATCTGGTTATGTAGATGTTCTTGAGGCTGCCCTATTGTTGTATCCTTTTACTTCATTTTATCCTAATTTTAGCTTTGGCATTTTCTAGGAGTTGCATTTGCACTCCCACATTGCACTTGTATTGGATGTATCATTCAGTCCCATTGACCTACTTTTATGGTCATCCATTGGACATTAAGAAAATTATCTTATCTATGCTGTGTAGTCTAGGGTTTCTCTGTTTGGGTTAACCCCCTATTAGGGTTTTGATTTTGATCTTTCTTATTTGTTGTCATGGAAATTCTCTAGGCATTCTATTGCTATTATTGCTTATACTTTGGAGTTCCATTTACCTACTTTAGTCACTGTTGACATTGATATTAATTCAATTTCGGTTTCTGCACTTTTTGCCATTGAAACACCAGAGTCTTAGCGAACCAACTTTACCAGCAAAAATCTCACAATTTTTTTAGCAGAATACATAAAATTGTTAAAATGACTTCCATTTGGCAAAGTTATGTTTCTCGAAATTTTTTGCCTGGTAACCCCTAAGGATAATCTCTTTTAAAAGATGCTTAGTCCCCTTGAGGTTTGTAACACATTTTGACGACTTCATGAGTTTTGAACCCATAACATGTCTTTTAACAACCAAGTGCCCTAACCATTCCACTACAGAGTAATTTGGATCTAAATTGTTGTATCCTCTTTACTTCATTCCATCCTAGTTTTAGCTTTGGCATTTTCTAGGAGTTGCATTTGCCTTCCCACATTGTACTCGTACTGGATGTATCCTTCAGTCTCATGGACCTACTTTTGCGGTTATTCATTGGACATTAATAAAATGATCTTATCTATGCTGTATAGTCTTGGGTTTCCTTGTTTGGGTTTAGGTTTTTGGTTTTGATCTTTCTTTGTTTGTTTTCATGGAAATTCTCTAGGCATTCTATTGCTATTAGAGTTCCATTGACCTACTTTAGTCACTGTTGACATTGATATTAATTCAATTTCGGTTTCTGCACTTCTTGCCATTGAAACACCTGAGTCTCAGTGAACCAACTTTACCAGCAGAAATCTCACAAATTTTTTAGCAGAATACAAAAAATTGCTAAAATGACTTCCATTTGGCATAGTTATGGTTCTCGAATTTTTTTTGCCCAGTAACCTTAAGGATAATCTATTTTAAAAGATGCTTAGTCCCCAGAAGGTTTGAAATGAATTTTGACTGCTTCATGAGTTTTGAACCCATAACCTGTCTTTTAACAACCAAGTGCGCTAACCATTCCACTACAGAGTAACTTGGGTCTAAATTTCTGTAAAAATAACTTCAACATGTAGAATATATCAGATAGTAAATCAATTTAAAGGCTGTGGTCATAGGCCCCAAAACTTCATGACCAGGGCTGAGGGTATAGTGGGTGCATCGGAAATGATAATTTTCAATTGAATTTAGCAAAACAGGCCTTAGAATAAAAAATTAGATCTTGAAATGTTTCTGTCTGAGAGCTTTGCACATCCACAATGTGATAGTCAGATGTCAATTTCGTTTTTTGATTTACAAGTGCTTCCAAGGTGTGGTCACCAGTTATTAGAGTGCTCTTCAGACACTGGTCCTGAAGCCAAAGAGAAGGAAGTACTAGTGAAACCTGATTTTTGCCTAGACACTTCAATAAGTCTCTTTTGGCGAAGGTTGCGATAGATTTTCCATTCTTCTTTTTGGCCATGACCTTGGCTATAAAATGAAAACGAAAAAGCTTGATCCTGACATCTAAGTTACAAGGAAACAGAAACAGATTTGGATTCGGTTACGGATATGAATCCACAAGAATTTTGAAAAGCTGGGATCCGGATACAGTAGGGTAAATGACACATACAAAAAATATAATAACATTTTTTTAAATTTTAAAATTAATATTCAAAGTTAACAATCAAAACCATTCATGGATCACAACATTACAAAAGTCATTAGATAATTTATAAGTCTGAAATCATGATGCATCATGCTTTATACAAAAAGGATAACTGTAAATACAAATCGAGTGTCTCATCAATGATCACTCTATTGATATGATGCTGTAGAATAGGTGTAACTGCATGTCCAAAAATGAATCTACATGTTCTTTAATTGAATATTTCGATTCTACATCATGATCAACCTGTCATTTTCTTTGAAATTTGCCTTAAAATCTAAAAATTTCCATCTAATTACAATGGTAAATGAATATTGTACATCGTTTGAAAACATGCTATTGTCTATGTATCATACTGTTCTAAGGGGACTGTCCAACTAGAGTTGGATGGGATCGATCGAATTAAATTATTAATGACATAGCCATCCTTTGTACACTATATTATTAATCAAGGTATTGTCTCAAAGCTTTCCTATTAGTATATTATCAAAAGTTGAAAATTAAAATTTTGATACGTCACATCTTTCCTGCTATACAGCCTATAGGTAATTAATAACTTACCTATACAACTATACAGCCTATATATATTAGTAGTAAGTAATTTAACTATAAATCTAAATAGAATAATTGCTTTTTAAAGTTTCAAACAGGTGGCAAATATCCTTGAAAAAATAAAAAATAAACCATGATCTAGCTGGCACAAGATCCGTTTCAGTAGCATTTGATCCATTTCTGAGTTTGAAGGATCCGTTTATGTGGCGGATCCTATGTGGATCTGGGTGGATCCATATCCGTATCCGAAATGTGGATCCACAGATCCAGCATCAAGATCCTGTGGATCCGGTAACACAGCCTGGCATTCATAGGTGCGAAGAAATAATATACCTGTTGAGTTTCTTAGTTGTTTCACAAAACACCCAAAAAGTCACCTGCCATCACAATTGAGCTGTGTTTCCTCTGATATGGTTTCAACTATATTTTATGGATAATCTTGATTTCAACTGTGATCATAACCTACCACTGCCAATATTCACCTCTTAACTCAATTCATGCCTGTAAATGTTTCTGGAAATGCAATGTTGAATCAACTGAATAAAAAAGGGGCATTTCTGAGATTGTCATCAGAGAATTTCAAGCAGCACTGATTAATTGCAACCTGAAATCTGGTAACTGCCACCTATGGTGCTTATTTTCCTGCTAAGTGTGCCTTGTAACCTCACCTTCGAGAGGCAATCTTTTTGCACCGCAATACTGTGATTCTCCTTCCCTTGTGGTGGTATTTTTTGTCCTAGGGTTTTAATTCAATTTAGGGCTCTCAACAAAATAGCAAAATAAATTATATATACATACAATAACAGTTGTATCTACACATAAGATTAATAAACAATAGACATGTAAGACTGATCAGTGATAGCAGACAATTCCACTACACAACAGTACGTGCTGTCCAAATTTCAAAGCTGTTCACAGCCAATACTTCATCACAAACACAGTAACTGATCCAATATCCAACAATTCTATTGAATTCTGTTAGTAGATCCTTGTAACCTGACAATGGCTCAGCTTGGGAAGATCCTTGTAACAGTATGTGAACAGATATCTGCTATGTAACAGACTGAACTTCTGTCTTGGGAGAACCAAATCTGTGGTTGGCCGCAGGCCTAGAGGTGAGGGCTGAATCTCCTGCAGCAAGAAGTCTTGATTTACTGCCTCAGAAAATCATAGAAATCATCCACAGGAACCCCTGAACTCTGCTTCAGGATGCCACAGAGAGCACCAAATTCTTCCTCGGAAACCACCGAAAATCTGCCTCAGAGTCTATGCTGCAGGGTCTCAGGAATGGGCTGCAGTGCCCGAGGAATGTGCCACAGCGCCCCAAAAATTTGCCACTGTTTGCCTCATAGCAAACTCGCCTAGCCTCAGAATGAATTCGGTTGTCTTGCCTCAGAATTTCTCACCAAAAAACTTCGCTGTCCACGGATAGATGACTTCCCTGTTTGCCATAACGGAATAAAAGATAAGATAGGTTTACTAACTAGGGTGGAATCTTTCACCACCAAAATCAGTATATAAAAAGGGATCTTAAAACCTTTAGAGCCACAGCTCAAGAAAACAAATGTAATTGATCCAATTCGATGATGCTAATTTAATTTCAACTCCTATCTATTTATAAATTTCTCCATGGGCTCCAAAATGTGAGGCGTTGTGTCCGCAACCCCCAATTTTGGGATTTTTTGCCTCAGCCGACCCAACTTTTGCACAATGTTGCGCTAACATTTGAAAAATTTGGTTTTTACCCTTTTATCAAGACTATAGCCTATGGCGTTGGATAGGCTACTTCGTCCTCCTGTGGACAATTAATCCACAGGGGACATTACAGATATGCTGTCCATTATCAACAACAAAATTATGATATCACAGAGCCACGCTCATTCATAGCCTGGAATATGACATAGGCAATCATTGATCTTCTTCAAGCTCCAGACATGCTTTCACAAAAATGAAGTGCTTTAACATTCCAAACAACAAATACCCAAGATTTTTGTGGACTATTTCACACACTACAATTCACACTGCTCCTCATAGCTGTTGCATATGGTAGTATTCTACAAGGGCTGCTTTCATAGGTTTCATGTGGGACCTGAGGGACCTGTTTTCATAGATTAGCCAGAACTGCTGTATTATCTGCTACTTAACAGCATCTCTTTGGTGCAAATACATGGGTTTTTTTTCGCTCGTTGCATGGACTACTTATACACACATTACCCTGTAAATATGCCATTGCAATAATCTGTAGTTTTATGTCTAGCAGACATTAAGATTAGCATAAATGTTAACAAACATGACACTTTATGAAATGTTTGATTTTTTGATTTTTTGTCACTGTAAATAGTAAAATACCCTAGTGTGTGTTATTCACGCATAGTTTAGTGTGAGTCCTATATCCTTATTTCAAGATAATTATTGTTTCAGAAGATATTTGAGATAAGGGGTTTAGAGAGGGCTAGATTAGCTGTAGAATTAAAATGTTTTGCCTGATACATATTTGTAATGTTGTGCTCTGTATTTCAATTCTCCTATTTTTATGGTCAATGTGTTTAAAAATAGATACTGAGCAAGTGTTAACAGCTGATCTTGTGCTTCATGTCAGGCAAAATGGCTTGTTGAATCTGATTTGATCTCTGCGAGGCTTCTTCAAGAAAGATGTGAGGTATTTTAAAATCTCTGAAGGTTTTGCAGGCATTGTACTCGACTGCTTTTTTGTTTATATGTTCTTAATCAATTGTTGTATCTTTGTAATTCCTTTAGGCCGAATTTCTGTGGGAATCTGAGATGATCAAAATAAAGGCAGCTGAGTTAAAAGCTAAGGAGGTAAGTTT
Source organism: Pinus taeda (assembly GCA_000404065.3). Taxonomy (NCBI): domain Eukaryota; kingdom Viridiplantae; phylum Streptophyta; class Pinopsida; order Pinales; family Pinaceae; genus Pinus; species Pinus taeda. Next base: position 172,072 of record APFE031370735.1, read on the forward strand.
TGTATCTAGGCACTCCCATTTTGCCAGGCATTTGCTACTATTTCTTGGTTAACCATATTGCTGTTCATGTACTGGAGAGAGAGTGAGTGGGTGGAGGGATGGGGGTTTTTCGGTGGGGGGTTGGGGGGAATGTGGAGTTGCATTGGTTGTCACTTCTGAACTTTTGGCAGAGTTATCCTTTAATTACCATTGGTAATTTTCAGTGGAGTTGTCAAACCTTTGAAGTATAGGTTGGAAATACGCTGTTTTGAAGGATAGGAAAATTCCTTGAAGGGGGAGGCTTTGAAGCTTCATGTAGATGTGTGCTGAAATTCTACCTTTTCTACGTGGCTGATTGGTTATGAAACTGATTCTGCAATCATCGTAGATAAGATTTGTGCAACATATTTCATCTATGTCTGGAGGGTCACCTAAAATTGTGTGGCCTAGAACTTTTCTTTTAAGCACCATTAGAAGGGTCGTAGCTTTAACATGCTAATTGGTGTGGAAGAAATGCATTACTGTGTTCAGTTTATTGTTAGCATTTCTGCATAAGTTTTGCATTCGATTTTTGGCTGGATGGTTATGAAACTCATTTGGATATTATCTTAGATAAGATTTCTGCAATGTATGCTTTCATCTCTGTTGAACCACTCAACATTTTGTTGCATAGAACTTTATCTGTTCTCAGCAACCATTAGAATGGCGGCAGGGTGAATATGTTCATAGGTGGGAATGTAATGGTTGGTTGGCTCTTGTGTAGGTGTCTTCTTCTTGGTTCAATATCACACATCTCTGCCATTTCCCACTGGATCTTGTGGCTATAAGTCGCTATTTTCATATTGGTTTTTGTACAATCCTATTTTAATAGCAAATTACTGTTAGGCAGATGAAACAATCCACGAAAGTGATCCCAGATCTGAATAAAAAGAATCTAAGAGTGGGCAAAGTTATCAGGAATGTAAAATAAAAATGTGATTGATTTGATCAATATCCAGTCCAGAATCTGAGCTTGTTGTGACCATCCTAAATTTTGCTTAACCAATGTGAGAAGTCAGGACTAGATTCAAAAGTATATTTTCTGTTTCACTTGAGTTTAATTCATGTTTGTACCACGTTTCTTTGCTAGTATGAAAACCTACTTTATTTTTACACTTCATTGGAAACACTATTTGCCTTTTTTTATTTGATTTGCATTCATACGATAGCGCTGACTCCTCTTCTGCTTGTGGTGCAGTGTAGTGATTTGTTTATTGCACACAGCAATACCTATTTCTATTTATTTCTAGTGTTTATTCCTCTGTTCCCTTTATCTTTATTTGTGCCTAAAAGTTGCCTTCAACATTCACATTGCTATTTTGAGTACTTGTACTTGTATTTTCATTTCAGTTTATTCACATCTATGCCAAACTCATTAAACTGAAATGCTAAATGCAGGTCAGGGTGAACACTCGTCTTCTATATCAGCAAACAAAGTTTAACCTTCTTCGAGAGGAGAGTGAAGGCTATGCAAAATTGGTAATGTTTTTGTTTTTGTTTGGCAATGTGAAATTCAGTTATTTGGACATTCATAATGTCTCTTAGTGCATAATTTTCTCTGGTTCTTATAACATGAGTTTGGTTTTCAACATTCATATTGTTGGACATGGCGGGTCTGTTGATTTTCTTAAGAGAATATGATCTTCTAAACTGATAATTTCTTTCAAATGATTTCTTTATCCAAGTTCACTTATGTTACATACATCATTAAGCAATTGTACCTAGAAAATCTTAACAGTAATGCAATAATGACAGTAGGATCATAAAAAGACAGTCAAGCACACAAAGAGACACAAAATTTTCACCTGGGAAACCCAAACTTGGGAGAAAACCCAACAGTCTTTTGTAGGAGAAATTCTTCATTTCAGCAAAGTTACAATCTGATATTCACAAGTCAGTTTAGGTCAAACTGTCAAACAGACCACAGAAATTCTCAATCTAGGCAGCATATCTGGTCTTGGTCCCTTCAGCTTACAAGGCTGAGGCTCTCAGCCTTTGGCCCTCCACAGAAAATAAGGTCTCAGTCCTTCTGGGGCTTCGGACCTTCCACAGAAATAAGGTAAGCAGATCTGAGGCCATTCGGCCTCCTACAAACAGAACCTTGGCCTTCTATTTCTCAGCAAACAGAGAAAGAGCTTCATGGCTTGGCCTTTCCTCGTCCAACAGAGAAGTATACTCGTCCTCCTCTCATGCACAGAAATCAGAACCCTTCTAACTCGTCCTTTCTATCTGATTTGCAGCTCCCTTCTTTTTGCTATTCTTCGCATGTGAGAGAGAGAAAATAAGTTGTGTGTGTGTGTGTGTGTTGAAATGAGGGCTAATGCCCTTTTATAGTGAATTAGGGTGCCCCAAGAGACACACCCTTTAGCTGGGTTGACCTGAACTTGAAGGGCCGACTTGAACAATTGAATTTAAATTTAAATTTGAATTTCCCTCTTTTTATGGGCTGACTTGAATACTGACCACAACTACCAAAATTCAACAGGGTCTTGGGTCATGTCTCTGAACATTTGAGAATCACTGAGTGTGGGTTTTTTAAGCCTGGCATTTCAGGTGAAGACTTCACCCACCATCATCAGGGAGCCTAGCGGAAAGATGGAGACAATTCCTGTTCTTCGTCATTCCACTAGGCTACCTGACGATTGTGGGTAAAGTGTTCGCCACGAATGTTACACTTGAAGTTGAAAACCTCTTGTGCAGTAATTCCATAAATTACATTATTTCTAAACGTGAAAATCTACATTCTAAGAAGTATCTTGTCTGTTCTGTCATGAACAGAAACTCCGTACTCCAAATATTTCAACTAGGATCCTTATGACAGTGGGTGTGGTGTTCGCCAAAAATGAGGATTAAAAATCTCTCTCTCGCTGATTCTAAAAAATACATTAATAATATTTCTAGCTGTGAATAATCTACATTCTAAGAAGTATCGTGTTTGTCCTATCAATGACAGAGCTGTTCTCCACCTTCATACCATGCTCCTCTGACGAGGGTTTATGTGTTACCTGAAATGTCAAGCTTAAAAACATTCATGCAGTGATTCCAAAAATTACATTAAAAATTTTTCTAGCTGTAAAAATCTGCATTCTAAAAAGTACCATATCTGTCCTGTTATTAAGAGAGATTCCTGCAAGGAACAAAGGTATTCATTGGAAGAAGTTTATTGTTCTTGTTTAATTTATATCTGACCTGCTTAACAGTAAGTCTGAGTACATGTAATCTAGCACAGTCCAGACTCCAGATATCAATTAATGATGTCCTAAAAGGCAAATAGAAAGCTAGGCACTGTTTGCTGCTTAAATGTAATGATATGATGGTTCTTATATGTTGATTTTGTTATACACAAATCATTGTCTGGCTTTGCGTTAGTGATAGTATAAGTTCATCTCATGTCATTTACAAGGGAATTACTTGGGTGGTTGTTAAACTACTAAACTCAATGATATGAATGTAAGAATGGTAATTGTGGAAGGCATCAAGCCTTTGACAGGGATTGAGGACATATTTCCTTGCAGTCCTGAATAGAGACTTCTAGACATTGTGGCTGTTGTTATCACTAAAGTGTTTCATATGCAGTCTCTATCTGTGAATACTATTCCCTTTTTGGGGAACAGGCCCAGGTCTATGATTTCTGTCTTTTTATCTGGGACCTAGTCACTGTGCTCTGCTACCTTCCACTGTAAAGTTCAAAATTGGCTGAATTTGAATGGAATGTGAACAAATATGTTCACAAATTCATCTCTCAAATTCGACTGAATAGTGAGCATCTCATTTCCAGTTAATATCACAGTTAAATTTACCTGTAAATTCATTGTTTTAAAAGGGAATTTGCTGAAATTCATTTATTGTTTATGGTTTACCTTGTGCCTTCAAAAATTCTATGCAGTGTGCATCTCTAAGGAACACTCCCATGATTACATTTCCTTGAATCGTTGAAATGCATCCTTTGAAGGGTTGCAAAATTGGTGATGGGGTACATGGTACACCATATACGGCTTGCCAAAACAGTAATGGTAATGTGGCTGTACAGTGGAGTCAGATAGGCAATGGAATCCATTTGTATAAGTTCCCCAGACTGCTGCCATGATTGGAGGAATCATAAAGCAACACCTAGATTTTGTTATACGTAATATATTTGATATATAAGATAATGGCCCTGGAATGGGTACTTCCTTAGGATCTGGAGCAGGTAAATCTGGAGTGAGTAGCTCTGCTACTAGATACGAAACTTAATCTACTGAATCTCAATATTGATACGATGACAGATCTGTGACTAGATTCATAACTCAGTTCATGTTTGCTACCTATTCTGGCGGTGATGGAACTGGATAAACTAATTCTTGAAATGGATCTGCCTCTACATTAGCCACCGTAAACAAAAACAATTGGTTCACATGCAATTGAATCTTCTATAGCCTCTGATGTCATAAATCAGAGGTGTTGGGGTCAATCCAGGAGACTAGTATGGATTGTTTATAAATATCCTCTCATCACCTTGTTCAACTTTTTTTTGGGGGGAAGGAGGTCATAGGTGTCTGAAGAGACTACTTGAAAAGAGTCTGGTTGTTATGTAAAAATTAATTAGTTTTAGGTTTATTATTTAATTTTAGGTTAAATTAGACGAAAGTGCACGGTCATAAGATCATGCCCTTTCCCAAAGGGTGCCCATGGCGGTATATAAGCCAGGAACCCCACTGTAAACATTCATCATCTATCAATTCAATTATTAATAAATATTTATATATATATATCTTCTCTGCGCATCTAGAAGTTTTCACTTCATCTGGGATCAGAGCCAACATGAACTGGTGACACCCACAATTTCTGCTGGCCATCAGGCCCTATGGCTTTCAGAAAAAAAGCGGTGTGTGTGGACTGTGCGTAGTCTAATTGGAGAAATACGTTAGGTGGAAGGAGTTGCGGCTACATGGAATAATCTCTGCAGAGGTTCTGTGTGGCGTAACTTGTGGTAGTTTGCGTAATCTGCGGTGAGCTCGACGGTGTATCCGCTGAAAATTTGACGGTCAACGTGGACATGTGGCTGCGTGGAATAGTTCTGCGGTGACCTGTGGGTAATACGCTGAACCACCCCCGAAAACATGCGTCGTGGACCTGCTGTCCCGTGCGGTGAACCTGTGGTCCGTGCGCTGATCTCTGCGGGCATTTTAAACCATTCCAATTGCTCAAAAGACGTGACTATGGCAGGAGGACGTAACAGTCCGTACGGTACATATAACATATATATATATATATATATATATATATATATTATATTAAATATATAATGTAGTTATAATTAATTAAATTTATTTAAAAATATGTCATATAATAAATTAATTAATTTTAATTTAACTATTTAAAAAAATTAAATTAATTAAGCTGGTAGACAAAAACACGCCTCCACATATTCGCTCAATGTCAATGACAATGGCTGATTTTCAGAAAAAAATGATTGACACAGAGCATAAGGTAAACAGCAACCATGATGAGGTCAGTAAAAGATTAGATAAAGTCCATATCAGGCTTGAGAGGCAGGCTGACGATTTAAAAAATCAGGCCGACAAAATAAAAAATCTTCAAGATACGACAAATCGAATAGAAATAAAGATGGAAAATCAACATGTCCAAACAGAAGTAGAAATCAGAGAGGACTTAACAATGCTAAAACTTCTATGTAAAAAGGTGAATCGTACACCTGCACAACTTCTAAAAGAAAATGAAGAGAATCAAGAGCATTTCAACAAAGTCAACAGACTCTCATGAAAAGGTTGAATCCCCAAAAAAATCAGCGACACCCCACCAAGAAGTGAGTAACACAACCCTTACAAACAAGCAACTTTGGGATACCTTTACCAATCAACACCCCTTTTTCGCTCAACCATTAGCAACATACCAGCGAAGGGCAAAAGTCGAGATGCCAAATTCGATGGAAACGAAAAAAACAATGTTGCATGGATAAATAAAGCAGAAGAATACTTTGAGATATATGACATCAATGATGATGACGAAAAGCTCAGGCATGCATCCATGAAAATGGAAGGAGAAGCATATAATTGGTATATGTGGTGGAAAAAAACCACACACGTCATTAGCTGGAGAAAATTTAAGGATGCATTTTTTAAAAGATTCCAAGGTGTAAGAGAAGAAGAGTTCTTTTCAAAACTCATCAAGTTATGACGAAAAGGAAGTGTGGACGAATACATTCAAGAATGGGAGACCTTAGTAACATGAGTACCTGGGTTATCAGAATTTCGTCTAATTCAATCATACGTCTTGGGACTCAAAACCCATTTACAAGTAGAACTTGAGATGCATGACGTTTCATCAATAGAAGTGGCAAGATGAAAAGCAAAAATCGCTGAAAAGAAATTTGAACAAATATTTTGGTCAAAATCCGAAAAAACGTATTCAAGACGAAGAACACCTCAGTATGGGGACGCAAAAAATACAAGATATGTTCCACCACATCGTCGTGAAGATGAAAAATCTAATGTGGAAACACAAAGGATAAAAGAGGGTAAATGCAAGCGCTGTGGTGAGAAGTGGGACCCCAAACATAGGTGTGCTAAAGGAAAAGAACCAAAGAACCTATATAATTGTGAAGCAACCAATGATTCAAATAGTGAAGATTCTGACATAGAAGAAATAGAAGATGCCCAAGAATTCTCACCAGAATTAGATGACGAAAGTATTCTGCAGTTGTCATTATTAGCTATGGCAGGTATACCACAACCTCAGACTTTAAAGTTAAAAGGACACATAAAGAATAACAACGTGGTGGTTCACATCGACTCTGGTAGCGCACACAATTTTTTAGATGCAACTGTGGCAAAGAGACTCAATATTTTTTCATTTCCCTTACCAAACATGAAGGTGATGGTCGCTGATGGTAAGAAGATTCAAAAGGTGGGGAAATGCCATAAGGTTAAGTTGCAGATTCAAGACTTCAGTTTAGAGTCTCCGTTTTTCACGGTATCTTTAGGAGGAATAGATGTAGTCCTAAGTATCCAATGGCTACGAACTCTAGGTACTTATGCTGCCAACTATCAAGTACAATTCATAAAATTCAAATGGGGAGGTTAGAAGTACAAATTACACTGATTCCAAGCACCAAAAGATCAAATTGTATCATCATCTCCGATGATGAAGATGATTCGAAAGGGAGCACCTGCTTTTGTAGTACAATGTCATCAGTTAGAAATGTTATCTGCAAATATGACCAGTGAAGAGTCACCTGAGATACAAGATCTAATTCAGAAGCATGAAAAAGTATTTCAAGACCTACCTATGAAGATGCTGCCTAATAGGGAAATTGAGCATACAATAGAAGTCAAGGTAGAATCAGACCCGGTCAACATCAAGCCATACCGATATCCACATCACCAAAAAACAGAAATCGAGAGATTAATCCAAGACCTCTTAAAGTGTGGGATCATCTCGAAAAGTAAAAGTCCTTATGCTGCTCCAATGGTGTTGGTAAGGAAGAAAAATGGTTCATTCACGCTATGCATTGATTATATAGGATTAAACAAAATAACAATCAAAAACAAGTTCCCAATCCCCTTTAACGACGAAATGTTGGATGAGTTACATGGCGCAAAGTATTTCTCAAAATTGGACTTACGATAAGGCTACTATCAAATTAGAATCAGATTAGAGGACATACCAAAAACGACATTTCGAACACACGAAGGTCACTATGAATTTAAAGTAATGCCGTTTGGATTAACCAATGCTCCAACAACATTTCAAGCAACCATGAATGAATTATTTCGTCCACATCTTAGGAAGTTTGTATTAGTATTCTTTGACGATACTCTAATTTACAGTAAAACTTGGAAGGAGCACTTGCAACATTTGGACGAAGTTCTTACACTACTTAAAGAACACCAATTTTACGCAAAAAAATCCAAATGCACCTTTGGAAAGGAAGAAGTAGAATACCTTGGACACATTATATCCCATGAAGGCGTAAAGGTGGACCCTAATAAAATCAAAGCTATAAAAGAATGGACCAAACCTGCTAATATATTGAAGCTAAGAGGGTTCTTAGGTTTGACTGGATATTATCGAAGATTTATTAAAAACTATGCGCATATAACTGCACCTCTAACAAATCTTTTAAAGAAGAATTCGTTTCTATGGGATGAGGAAGCAGGAAGGTGTTTTGAAAAATTAAAGGAAATTATGTCTAATGCTCCCGTATTAGCAACACTAGATTTTTCTAAACCATATATCATTGAATGTGATGCTTACGGATTTGGTATAGGTGCAGTTTTAATGCAACAAGGACATCTAATAGCTTTTGAAAGTAGGAAGCTCAACAAAAGAGAACGCCTCAAATCCACATACAACAAAGAAATGCTTGCTATCATGCACGCACTCGCTAAATGGAGGCAATATCTTTTGGGAAGTAAGTTTTCTATTCGAACAGACCACAACAGTCTCCAACATCTCCTTCAACAAAAAACACTTTCCGAAGAACAACAAAAATGGATTGAAAAATTGCCGCTTGCGACTTGGAAATACTACATAAAAGAGGTAAAGGCAATGTGGTAGCAGATGCCCTATCCAGGAAAGATGAAGAACCAACACTACTTGCAATTTTGGTTGTTGTCCCTGAGTGGCTTAACGAAATTCGAAGTCAGTATGCCAAGGATCCTGAAATAACGGCAATAATCAATAGCCTTCCCAACAACTCAAAATTTGAGTGGAAGAATGATATCCTATGGTATAAGGGAAGAATCTATCTAAAGTACAAACTCCAAGTTTAAGTTTAAGGTACTATCAAGGAATATTTGATCAAGTGGAAGGACTTACTCGAAGAAGAAGCTTCTTGGGAGAATGAAGCATTTTGTCAACAACATCTGTCGCTACATATGCTTTGAAGACAAAGCATTTTTTTGAGAGGAAGGCAATGTTATGTAAAAATTAATTAGTTTAGGTTTATTATTTAATTTTAGGTTAAATTAGACGAAGGGCACGATCATAAGATCATGCCCTTTCCCAAAGGGTGCCCATGGCGGTATATAAGCCAGGAACCCCATTGTAAACATTCATCATCTGTCAATTCAATTATTAATAAATATTTATATATATATCTTCTCTGCGCATCTAGAAGTTTTCACTTCACAGGTGATCAATACAATTGCCAGCAGATTGTAGGAGCAAAGATGCCTGAGGGAACCAACATTGTCGTTATCTTGTGGGGGGGCTTGCATAATTGAAAATTCTCATCCCTTATGAGTAAGTGCCATAAAAGAGTACTACTCTATTTATCGGATCACATGAAGGAAGACCATTTAGAAATTAGTTGGAATGCTTGCAATTCTGGATGTTGTTGTACATATTAATCATCTGTTGAGGGAAGCTTTTTCCATTTGATGAAGGAAGCTTTTTCCATTCAAATCTATCTATCAATCTCTGCGTAAAGTCTGCATAAGAAGTGATGTTTGCATGCCCCAATGTAACTAGACCATGGTACCACCAATCATGTGCTTCTCCTTCTAGATATAGTGTGGCGAATTGGATAGCGTCTGTTTCCAACATAGGGGTGATGCTGAAGTAGGTGTCCAATTTTTGCACCCAAGCTCTTGCTAAACATTTAGATGACCCGTCAAATGAGTGGAGGGAAAGTTTACTTACTTTGCGTGTTAGATCAGAATTAGGCTGTCCCCTTGCTGTATTTCTATATCTGATGTTGCTGTATTCTTGGAAAGTCATCGCTGCTTGAGTGTTCTCTTCTAGTGCTGCATACTCTCGAAAATACACGTCAAAGGGTCTATTCGGCTCAACTGCTTCTTGGGTTTCCGTGGCTTGATTATTTATGAATTGAGGAAGTAATGGTCTGTAACTTCTTTTGCTGGTTTCCGTGGTGTTAGTGTGTGCAATAGGACAAGGGTTTTAGTTATCGCTACCTTCAATGGTTGTTCTGTGGTTGCCAACAACATTTGACTTTCCTATGAGTTGAGCCATTAGCTGAGTGAATTGTTGCTGTCCTTGAGCTAATACCCGAGATATTTCTTGTTGCCCTTAAATCAATTGTTTTCCTTGCTGTTGTCCCTACATTAATATGCTGGTCATTTGCTGCTGCCCTTGGTGTATTGCATGTAGTATGGTGCCAGGCTCTTGTTCTCCTTGCCCTGCTCTGTCTCCCATGGGTGTTCCTCATCCTCTTTACTGTGATGTTGCTAGTATCTTCTGGAAGCATACAAGGCTCATGTACTCACAAGCTGGCAGGATGCTGAGTTCTAATGCCACTGTAATATCGTAAGATTTTGCCCTATATTTTCTTAGTTAGCTAGGATTTCAACAAAATTTCTTCTTGTGGTACATCCGTTTATTCAATACAAATATTATAACCTTCAATAAACAATGCTGGCTTTCACAACAACGTAATAAAACCAAACAATATAATGCTATAATTTAACCAACCAGCAGATACATAAACAGTTTGATCCAGATTCAAATATTATAATTCCAAACATATTAGATTAATCCGACAGTGGAAAGAATGCTAAACACAGATCCGAATTTACTCTAGGTTAATCCGCAGATTTGTAGAGCTTATGCGAGTTTTGGAAGAATGTCCAGATGCACTCGTTTCCGCCCTGAGACTATCCTAATAAATTCCTTAATGTTCCTGGATTTTTCAACAAACTTTGGTTCAGTTGCCACCCATGACCTCATATTTCCTTAGGTAATTTCTTTGCTCTGTTATAGGAGCCAATTTATTCCTTCAAAATGTTAGACCTCAGAATTTCTTTATATTTTCTTAGTGTTGCGAACATCTCGATAACATTCCGATTTTATCTCGAAATCACGATTTTTGGCCTAGCTGATGTTTGCTGATTTTTACTAATATTTTGATGGTTTCTTGATTTTGCTGATGTTTGCCGATTTTTACCGATATTTTCCGATTTTTATAATTTATTGGTTTTCCGGACCCTTGCTGATTTTATGCTGATGCAGATGTTCAGAACAATGTATTTTCTCACAAGAGTATCGAACACTGTTGTTCACCTTTAGAAATGCCTTGATGCGTTTCAAAATATCAGAAGATTAACCTCCAAGGGTTTCTTTCTAGCCTGAGGGGATTCAATTGCCTACCTCAGACATAACCAGTGTTTGATTTACGGAAACAGGAGATCTTGGCTGCTTTAGTAAGCTTGATTTTTACCCTGCCTCAGAGAATACGAATTGCTTGCTTCAGATGGAGTAGAACTTTGACCTGTGACTACAGGAGATCTCAACTGCTTTAGTAAACTTTTTTCTTAATTTGGAGAACTCAGGCCGCTTGCTTCAGATGGAGTCAGATTTTGACCTGCAGCTACAGGAGGCCTCGACTACTTTAGGAACCGTTGTTTATCTTCTTCATACAATATTCAATTGGCTTCCAAAAGGTTCTTCTAGCCTTAGACCGGTTCAATCTCACTTTTCCTCCAATGCGTCTTTACAAAATTCGTTCCTTCAGTTAGTCTCTTTGTTATGCCAAAACAAAATAGGAAAGATAAAAATTAAAATTACTAACTAGGGTGGAATTTCTCAACACAGAAATTAGTAGAAGAGAAGGGGTCTTAAAACCCTCATAGCTCTCACTCAAGAAAATAGATGATTTGATCCACAATTGATGATGATTGATTTGATCTCAACTCTTCTCTATTTATAGATTTTTCCATTAGCTCCAAAAGGTGAGGGGTTTTGGGTGCTACCCCCAATTTTGTGTTTTTTAGCCCCAACCAACTCGACTTTTGCCCAGTGTTGCCCCAACATAGGAAAAATCATATTTTTACCTACGTGGTCAGATAGATATTTTATCCTCCATCAGCCCATCAATTTCGAGAGGACTTTACAATGATCCTTGTTTGAAATATTTATATGCCCTTAGCTTTCAATTTTGGTCCACTTAGTTGCAAAACATGATCTTAGTCTCTGATGGATGGTTGCTTTCACTTGAGTCCATGTTGGTCCACAACAGCCTAGGCCTTGTGGGCACCCACTCCACAGGGACCCATGCCTTTCAGAGAGATGTATGGCTTAATAGACACAGTGTTGAGAGGGTTGAGCCTCTTGACAACTTGAGTAGATGTTACATGTCCTAGAGCACCCTTAGGATCGAGGATGATTCTTCATGATGATATCATTGGACCTAGTGTGTCCCTAGGCTGGCTTTGACATAACCTGATGGGAAGGACCTGAATTAGAGCTCGAATGAGGATGGTTTCCCATTAAGGGACTGGGAGGTCTTGTTGCACTTGGAGAAGCCCTAATGTTGGAGAGAGGAGGCCTTATTTGGTCAGTTGGAGACCCATAGATACCACATGATGGGATCCCAGTTGGACTTAGGATCCTAGAGGAGGATTTGAGGGCATTCCCTCAAATTTTGTATGTTCCAGACTCTTTGACACCTTTTCACTCCTCATCACACATTGGCATGGCATTTGGAGCCCTAAAAGGGCATGACATCAACATTTTTGGAGGCTACAACTCATGTGTGGACATTTGTTGGTCATTTATCACGTAGCTAGTGTGTTGTCTTGTAACCCAAGTCTATCTTCTTCAAACTTATAAGGGGCTTCACTAATTTAAAATTGATTGAGGTAGACCACATATAAATAGAGGTCACGCCATTTTCATTATCATCATCACTAGTGGATCAATTCAACATCCTTAGAGGATTTCAACATAGTTGAAATTGACTTGTTTCTTGTGGAGATGTGATGTTTCGTGGAGTATTTCCTTATGGAGACTTTCTCTTGCTTTGGAGATGTCATTTTGAACAATAAAGGATTGGTTAATGCATTTTTCTTGTAAGTATTCTATGTATTTGAATATCTTTATGGCTATTGCATGTAATGGATATTGTTAGGGTTTTTATGTGCTAGTGTTTAATGAATATTTTCTATGAAACCTTGGCGATGGTGTTGTATGCATTACCCTTATGAGATTTTTGTGACAATCCCTTGAGTGATCCTTCATGTTAAGCTCTCCTCAATGATTTTGTTCCCTCATAAAATGATATCTAGGGTATGAAATAGGGTTTTCATCATTCACTTACTCCATTTTAGAGTTATATTTTTATTAAGTTATTCTCCCTCTAGACTCCATCACCCATGGTCAAGCACTAGCCTTTCCACATTGTTGATCACACCATTAATTATCCACAATTTTAATTTCTCTTTCATATGTCATATTTTTGGCCTCTTAAGGAAAGCCACTAGGTCACGTTTAGGGTTAAAATTCAAGTAGTAGGGTGCATGTGTTGGCTTGTGGAAAGAGTCAACACGTGGTTGGTAAGACATTGCCTCAAAATCATCCTTTCCATGTGGCAAATTCTTCCATTTTAGTGCTGACGTCGTAAGTCCTAGGCAAATTTTTCCCTAGGTAAACCCTTGTCTAGCACTAGGTTTCAACTTGGGGCTTGTTTAAGGTTTGTTGCTTCTAAAGCTGATCACATTCATCTATTCAAGCCTTTTCTTGACCTTGTGTACCTAGGTAAGGCTGTTAACCTTTCCTATTCACAAGCCCTAAGTCACTTGTGCCCTAGATATGCCTTTTCGAGGGTATGCTTTTCCTTGTTTAAGCTAGTTTGAGCCTTGTCCTTAAGTTGAGCACCTATCCTTGTCACCTCCAAGCCCTTGGACTTGATATATCAATTAGGTGATCTACATAGGAAAGCCTTCGTTGTAGTGAGAATCCACTTAAGGGTAGGAGATAATGGTTGCGATGATAATGGGTCACAACTCATTGTTATCACTTGGTTTAGTTATTATCTTGTGAGCTCCCTTTTACCCACCAAATTGGGTGACCCCATAGGAATTTTTTTTCTCCTACACTTCTCTTCTAGCCAGCAGCCCCTGACTACCACCACTAGCTGATGACGTGCCATTATTCATCTCTGCCACCTGTAATGGTCATATGCTTCTCACCCATCTCGCAAGAGCACATGAACGAAGGTGGGCTTCCAATCAAAAGGTACTTTATTCATTTTGCAATTTGGTGCTTATGCTTCTTTCTACTTTTGGGTTTTTGGCATGGATTATGGAGTGACTTGGAAGGAGGGTGGTTTTTGATCGTGATCTTATTCTGTCACCTTTAATGGGAGGTTAATCTTCAAACCTAGTCTGTGGAAATTCTATCATTGCAGCAACTGATTTACTTTTCCTACTTATTTCATCATAAGTTATTCATGAAATTACTTCAACAAACATTAAAATAAACACGCTACAGTTATCTCATCGTAATACAGAAACAAAAATATGCACACATTGACACAGTTATTTTGGACTAATGTCCTTGGAAAAACCCAATGTGGGAAAATCAATGCAGCAAGGGAGGATTTTATTATTCAACAATTTTCTTGTACAACAGGGTGCCAAACTGGCTTACCCGCAGATAGACAAACTTCTAGCACTTTCCTAAATCCAGAGTAGGCCCTACTGACCTCTGCTACAACCTGAAACCCTCTGCGTCAGCCCAAAACACTCTGTGTCAGCCTATTGAAGCTTTGTGCAGTGTCTCTAGGCTTTTGCGTCACTTTTGCAGCCTCTGCGTGGATGACGCAAACCCTTAGGGTTTTGCGCAGTCTCTGCTACCTCTGCGTGGCTTCCTCTGGCTCTATGTTTGCCTCTTTTGCACTGATCTCCCCTTTCTCTGTTCTGTACTTGCTGCGTCTTGACTGCTCTCCAGACCACTAGTTCAATTTTTCAGCAAACCCTGCTCCAGAAATTGAACTGACTGGTCTCCCTCAGTGTGTTCTCCAAGTGCCCCTCAAGCCTCCTCTTATACTTTTTTTCTGTTGACATCTCAACGGCTGAGATTAAGTCCCTAATCAACGACTAAGATTAGATCTCGCTTGATCCATGTCTTTTGGACCGTCCTAACACAGATTCATATCAATACACATTAATATTTTATTTTCTCTAAGTTTAGACTTAGGGACTCCATTGAAAATATTAATTATTTTAATATCTCTTGATCTGTTTAGAATCTTCCGAAACACTTTCTGGGTATTGGAGATCTCATGTGCCCCAACCTCTCCACAAATTTTGTGGCTAGAGCACATCCGTTGCTACGCCAAATCAACATAGTCTAGTGGGACCTCCCTAATGGCCAAATGGGTATAGGAAGAGCACTACTTCGGAAGCCCCGATCGAGATAGAATGTTCTAGCTATCCTGATTCCGTACTTACCACTTTCCATCTTATATTACAAGCCCTCAAACTAGCTTAGACAAGGAAAAGCATACCCTCGAATTCCATCTCCATTCTTCGAGTTCAACTATCGATTGGTTCTCTGGGATTTGGTACCCATACAGCCTCATATTTGGGTAGGGATCAAAACTTGGCCTTGGGAGGTTGATGCAACTGAAAGAAAAGGAAAACACATATATTGGCCACAAGAAAAATAAAAGAAAGAATATCAAAATGCAAAAGATGGTTGGGACTTACACATTAGCACGTGGGCAAAATCCTAGCATGAGCTCTACCTCACCCCTTATGGCCATCACTCTATTCCTTAGCACCATTTAGCTCCTATACATCATGAAAAGAACCCTTGCATGTCCCAACCCCTAGCAATGAGCTGCCTCATCATTGAGGGGTAATACAACTACTATACATCATATAAAGCAAGCTCTAACCCTTTGAGCTACGAGCAATAATACAAATTAAAATCAAGAAAAAGTAAAAGGAGTACAAGAGGGGTGGAAAAACAAAGGTCGGGTTGATAGCTCATGATCCACGATTGCTTTCTCCTCATATCTATACACCTAGGATGTGGATCTCCATCATGTTGGTCCCTTTGATCACTTGTGTTGTTTTTTAATGTACCTTGGACAAATGGTTTCCCATGGGTTAGTCTCCACCTAGGGAAAAGTGTCCAAAATAATTCTTTTCCTAAGTGTGACTTTATAAAGTGAAAGTGCCTTTATAAGTGGTAAAGTCAATTTACAAATTATAAAGTGAAAAGTGACTGTAGACATAAAGCACAATGTGAGTACTTTATTTAATGGGTGAGTTAAAAAATAGAAAGTGAGAATTAAATGAATTTTTATTCTCATCCCTTGATCTAAATGAATATGAGCCATTAGATCTTAGGGTTACCCAAAAGTCATTTAGGGAAACAAAATGAGGAAAAGAAAAGAGAGACTGCATTCATTCTTCATGAGCAGATTGGAGTAAGGAGGCTGAGAGCTAGAGAAAAGTTCTGAAGGAGAATTTTTTTGCAACAAGTTGAAGGAGTGCTTTTTGGGCAAAGTTGGGCATGAAAATCAAGGTTTAGAAGATAACAGAAGGTGCAGTATGAACATCATTGAATGTTGTGAGCTGCAAGCCATTCGAGAAAAGTTTTCTATTTTTTTGAAAAAAATCCTTATAGTCCGTACAATAGTACGTAAATATGTACAATCGTATCCGTATAGTACATATTTTCAGCTTCAAGTGGGCACAAAGATCAACGCAAAGTGGGCACGGTTTTCAAGGAGTTTTGGGCTAAAGAGATAAATTGTATTTTGCTGTTTTGTTCTGTCTACAAATGTATTTTTCCTGAACTTGAAAGATAAATAAATTTCAAGAGGTCTCTAACAGGTTTTCCCCGGAGAAGATTGAAGGAGTTTTGCCTGGGTCTAAGTTGACAAAAAATCAGTGTGTATTTTTATGTGTGTTGCTGCTTTGGTTATGTCCATATTTATTTTCAGCATGTGTTGACAGTCCCATGTGTTTTAATTTGAAAATTTCATTTCCAGAATTCTATATGTTGAATGTACGTTTATGGGAAAGACCATTTAACTAAATGGGAGTGATAAGGTGAAATTAAAACTGGTTGGGATTGTTGGAAACTTTTTTTTGGTCATCAAATTTCAACATGGTATTAGAGCTACAGGCTGAAAATTGCAGTTTGAACCAGTGTTTTTAAACCCAGCCGACTTGGAATCGACTTGGCCAAGTTGGTTCGAGTCGGTCAAAAAAAATTTGACCCGACCATTGAATCGGTTCGGCCGACTGGGTTAATATTGAGCCGGCCTAGTTGTTACACAACTTGGCCAGCGTGGTATTAACCCGGCCGGCTCGGCCTAGTCCATATCAACCCGACCGAGTTGCGTACAGCGGTTAGTGAACCCAAAAAAAATGGCTTTTTCTTTTTTAATTTTATTTTATTTTTGGGGACTCCCTGGGCTTCCTTGTCTGATTCATGGGTTTCCCTGTTTGACTCTGATCCCTAGTATTGATATGCTATTCATGGTAATGTTAAATTCTTAAAGTAAAAGTGACATTCTCCTTAATCTTCATTTTTATCCTTTTACTTAAATTTTTAACATTACCATGAAATGACTCAGGATGTTTGAGAGTGGTTCTGGCCTCATTGGATTTCATATGGAGAAAGTAGAATTTTAGATTTCATTCGAAATCCAGTAGACTTATCAGTTTTTCAAGATTTTAGGATTGGGGGATTGCAATGTTTCCATTGATTTTTGTCATGTATTAGGGTATGGATCTCGTATTTAATCAAGAGCACCAATCCCTCTATGTACCTTGATGTTAGTGACATTGGTTGTCAAACTCCTCCAGGATTCGCTCCCAAACCGGGAGCTTCTGAAAATGTCGCTTCTGCTCTCGTTTTTGCTCCCGCTCCTCGCTTTCGCTCCTGTTCCCAAGTAACACTGAGCTAAATGATGTTGGCAACTCTAGTAGTAGCCAGTAGTACTGGTCACAAACTTTTGTTGTAGAGGCCATTTCTAGCCTCCTTGGTTATGGGTTTTTGTTTTGATCTCTATATCATTGTCGTGTATGTATTGGACAATGCATTCTGTGACATTTTGATATAATGGATATATTCATGAACCTACTTTGATCATATGTTGTCTTCTATGACTATCTATATTCTAATGCTGTGTTTTTGGAAACATGAATGCAAATCTTTAAAATTATGTGTTTTTATAAAAAAAAAATATTTAATATATTTTTTACAACGATCGAATCTTTCAAATCGAGTCAGCCGAGTTGGAGTCGGAGTCGACCCTTGGCCAAGTCGGAGTCGGAGTTAGAGTTTTAAAACGTTGGTTTGAACAACAAACAATGGTTTGGGACAACACAACAAACAGTGGTTTGGGCAACAAATTGAATTTTTGGACAACAAACTTAGTTTGGACAACAAACTGATATTTTGGGACAACAAGGTGAAATTTCACACAAAGTGAGCTTTTGGGACAACAAGGTGTGCTGGAAAATTCATTTCTCCATTTCCTTGGTATTGTAAATTTTGGACAACAGTCATGGCCATGTTCTTAAGGATAGAGGACAAACTAGATGGGATATCCAACTATGTCGTTTGGAAGGACAAAATTCAAACAGTGTTTGAGGAGGCAACAATTTGGGACATAGTGCGGCAAGTGGTTGTACCTCCTACTGCGATAAATGAACTTATTGAATTCACAAAAAATAATGCAAAGGCAAAAAGGATTTTGATGGACAGTTTGAAGGATCTTGTGTTTCCTCAGGTGAGAGGAAACACATATGCATATTAGATGTGGACAACTCTAACCACTCTCTATCGGAGTATGAATGAGAGTAGGAAGATGGTACTCAAAGAACAATTGAAGAACATCGGGATGCCAAAGGTTGAAAGTGTAGTTCATTATCTTGATAGGGTCAAATAGGTACGTGATGATTTCACTACTATTGGTGAGACAATTGCACCCATAGAGTTAGTCAGCATAGTTGTAACGAGACTTCCTAAGTCTTGGGAGGTCTTTGGAGATGCTGTTACCTCTAGGGAGAATCTTCCCAATTGGGACAAATTCTGGGATGATTGTTTGCAGCACGAGATACAGAAGACTGACAGTGGTTGGGTGAAGATAGCAGATGAGGAGGATGTAGCCTTGACAGCCAGGGGGAAGAACAAAGGGAAGGCCAAGAAAGGGGCCTCATCAGATGGGGCTAAGGGAAAGGAGAAGAAGAAGAAGAAAGATACAGATATGTCCAAAGTCAAATGTTGGGCATGTTAGAACATGGGACATTATGCTGCTACGTGTCCTGAGAGGAAGAACAAGGGGAAGAAGGGTATTGCAGCGTCAACAGAGGTGGATCAGTTTGCTTCACAGTTTGACCAACACTTTGAATTTATTACTTCTACATCTAGTAGGAATACATCATCCGATGTGTGGTACATAGACGGTGGGGCTTCCTGCCATATGACAGGTGCACGAGAGTTCTTTTTAGAGCTTGCAGAGAGAGCACTTGATATTGAGATTGTACTAGGAGATGACCGCACTGTGAGAGCTGTTGGTGTGGGGACTGTGACCTTTGAGAGGGAGTTTTTGCCTTCTTTGAAGGTCATGGATGTTTTGTATGTTTCGGGGATGAAGAAGATCTTGATTTCAGTGTCTGCTATGGAGGAGAAGGGGTTTGACGTCACTTTCTCATGAGGGCAAGCATTGATGCATCCCAGGGGAGCTCCCATCACTTCAGCCAAAGTGATTGGAGTCCGCTTTGGGAAACTATACAGGTTCAATTTTCAGTTGGCAGGAGCACTGGTGAGTAGCACATCTTGTAGCACTCGCACTAGTACCACCAGCATTAGAGACTTGTGCGAGTTATGGCACCAGAGGATGGCGCCTATGCATTATGGAGCTTTGAGAGTTCTTGATTTCAGTGTCGAGCATTAGGAGGTCTGCAGAGGGTGTTGTTTAGGCAAGTACACCAAGTTACCATTCCCAGTGAGTGATACCAGATCTACAGGTATAATAGACTTGATTCATACTGATGTTAGTGGCCCTATGTCTCATGTGTCTTTGGGTGGTTATGAGTATTATGTTATATTCATTGATGACTACTCTAGGAGGACTTGGATATATTTCTTGAAGACCATGGGTGAAGTCTTCAGTCGCTTTAAAGAGTTCAAAGCTCATGTGGAAAAGCAGATAGGTAGGAAGATTCAGGTCTTGAGGTCAGACAATGGTGGTGAGTACATCGATGGTGAGTTTTCTGACTTCTGTGCATAGGAGGGCATTAGGAGAGAGTTCACGATTCCTTACAACGCCCAACAGAATGGGGTCTCTGAAAGGAAGAACAAAGATATTGTTGGGGCTGCTAGAGCGGTGATTCATGATTAGGGGTTGCTTTTGTTTTTGTGGAATGAGGCCTGAAATACGACTGTTTATCTTAAGAACACGAGTCCTCACAGAGTAGTGGGGAATATGACTCCGGAGGAGGATTTCACTGGAGAGAAGCCTCATGTGGCACATCTTTGTATCTTTGGATGTCTCGCATATTCTTATATCCCCAAGGAGCAGACGATGATGCAGGAACCCATGGCAGAGAAAGGTATCTTTATGGGTTACAACAAGACTTCGAAGGCTTATCAGATCTTCATTCCTTCTAAACGGAGAGTGGTGATTAGGAGGGATGTGAAGTTCGAGGAGGAGAGGGATTATAGGAGATCACAGGAGTATGGTGAGAGAGAGTCACAAAATTCTCCTCAACAGGGAGGTCAGGTACGAGGAGCAAGACCTCAGGTTTCTGGATTGATTGATACATGAGGTACTTCAGTGTCAGTGACATCTGGGCCACCAATGGCGAGTTCACTGAGCACTTCTTTAGGGAGTCCATTGGTACAGAGTTCACTTGGCACTTCAGCTGACACATGCACAGGTGCCAGTATAGGTTCTTGAGGACAAGTGCTGGTATAGGGACACCAGGGTCAGTTGGCAGACCTTTAGGTTCAATAGACTAGGGGGCAGAGGATGAGGTTCCCTATGGGGAAGCTTCTTCAGGGAAGACATGGCCCAAGTGGCTTCGAGACACCTTGAAGGAAGTGGAGTCCATTGGCCTCCGAAGAGGGTGAATAGGGAGAGTGTGCCACCTGAGCGGTTTTGCAGTTATGTAGCCAAGGCTACTAGCATTGTTGACTATGAGCCTACTACCTATGACGAGGCTTCTAGCGAGGAGGTATGGAGAGAAGCTATGGTGGAGTATGCCTCTATCATTAAGAACAATGTCTGGGAAGTGGTGCCTAGGCTTGAGGGCAAGTTAGTTGTGACTTCCAGGTGGCTCTACAAGATCAAGCATGTTGCAGATGGCAGCATTGAGAAGTTCAAAGCGAGGTTTGTGGCTAGAGGGTTCTCACAAATAGAGGGAGTTGACTATGATGAGACTTTCGCTCCCGTAGTTCGGTACATTTTTATCCGGTCCCTTATTTCTATTGCTGTAGAAATGGGTTGGCAGATCCATCAAATGGATGTGAAGACCGCATTTTTGAACGAAGTTATATAGGAGGTGTATGTTGAGCAATCACAAGGCTTTAAGGTACTTGGGTAGGAGACCCATGTATGCCGTTTGAGGCAAGCACTCTACGAACTTAAGCAAGCTCTGAGAGCTTGGTATTCGAGGATTGATACTTGCAGCAGACAGGTTTCACGAAGAGTGATGTGGATCCGAACCTATACTACATTGTTGTAGGGGATGATCCGCTCATTCTTGTGTTGTATGTTGATGACTTGTTCATTACTGGGGCAAAGAGACTGATTAGTGGTTGCAAGGAGGATCTTGCTATGGAGTTCGAGATGAAGGACATTGGGCTGATGCATCACTTTTTGGGGCTTGAGCTGTGATAGAAGGGGCATGTCTTTCTGGGGCAGGGGCAGTATGCTGTGGATGTGTTGAGCAAATTTCACATGGCAGACTGTAGACCCGTGTCTACACCTATGATCACCAACTAGAAGAAGCTTCATGTTTCAGATTCTAGTTTGGTGGATCCCACCTTGTATAGGCAACTTATTGGGTCCTTGATGTATCTGGTCAACACTAGGCTAGATATATGGTTTACAGTGAACACACTTAGACAGTTCATGGTTGAACCTAGGAAGGCACACTGGGTAGCTGCAAAGCACATTCTTTGCTATGTGCAGGGGACTGTTGATTATGGTCTAGACTGTATGTGAAAATTCTATTACTGCAACAACTGATTTATTTTACGTACTTATTTTCCAATAAGTTATTTACAAAATCCCTTCAATAAATATTAAAATAAATTCTATTGCAGATATCACACCAGAATACAGAAACAAGTACATGCACAAGTATCAAACACATCAACACAAATATTTTTGGAAAATTGTCCTCGGAAAAACCCAATGTGAGAAAACCGGTGCAACAAAGGAGGATTTTATTAATCATCTTTTCATGAGTACAACTAGGTGCCAAACTGGCTTACCCAACAGAGTTAAATCCTCCAACGCCTCCCCTAGGCTCATCGTCTGTCTAGCTAGCCTCTGCGCAACTCCTAGACCCTCTGCGTCAGCCTCTGCCTCTTTGCATTAGCACTTGGCCTCTATGCGTCACCCACGCATGCCCTCCAGTGACTGCGCAGTCTAGCTGCCTCTGCGTGGCTCCCTCTTGCTCTGCATTTGCCTCTCTAAACTCCACGCTGGTCTTCCAGTGCTATCCCTGCCTCTCTGTTACATACTTGCTATCTCTTGTTGCAATCCAGTCTTTTAGTTCGAATTTCTCAACGATCCCTAGTCCATAAGTCAAACTGACTGGTCTCCCTTAGTGTATTTCCAACTGACCCTCAAGCCTTCTCTTATACTTTTCGTGTTGATGAATCAACGACCGAGATTAAGTACCTAATCAACGACTAAGATTACAATAGACTTGATCTTCGTCTCTTAGAAGCTTCTCATCCTCAACTTTATTAATACCCATTAAATTTTTTATTTTCCTAAGTTTAGACTTATAACAAATTAAAAATATTAATTATTTTAATAACTCTTCATCTGGATGGAATTTTCCAAAATGATTTCTGGATCTTGGTGATCTCATGTGCTTTAGCCTCTTCACCATTTTTCATGGCTAGAGCACATCCGATGCTACCATAAATCATCACTCCCTCCTAGTGAGGACTGTGCTCTAGTAATACTCCGTATTGGGCATCACCCTAATTATATGACACCAGTACCTGTGCTGATGTTTGGCCTTCCTACCCAACATCCTCTACATTGCTGCATCCTGTACTGCTGCCCATGGCTCTACCACTGCCACTGCTACATCTGTACTGCAACTCCTCCTGCATTTGTGCTGCTGCTGGTCCTTTCTCCCAACACTGCATCTGCACTGCATCTCCCTCTACATCCGTGCTGCTGTTGGTCCTTCCTCCCAACACTGCATCTGCATTGCAACATCATACACATTTCTACTACTGAAATGGATTCTTTATCATCCCCATATTCTCCCTGAAATAAGCAAACTTTGTTCTTCTAAGGGCCTTGGTAAGGATGTCTACCACCTGTTCTCCTGGAGGTGTAGCTCAACTGTACAACTCTTTGTTGGACACAGTCTTTGACAAAGTGACACCGAATATCAATGTGCTTTCATGAAATACTGGATTCTCAAAGAGCTTGATGCAACTCTGATTATCACACATGATTCTGGTTGCTTCCATCTTACTCTTGAATAGGTTCACAAGCAGTTTTTTAAGCCATTATCACACATGATTCTGGTTGCTTCCATCTTACTCTTGAATAGGTTCACAAGCAGTTTTTTAAGCCATATGGCTTTGCATGAAGCTGTGCTAGCAGCCATATATTCTGCTTCAGCTGAGCTCAGAGCTACGGATTTTTGTTTCCTACTGCACTAGGAGGTCATTCCCGATCCAATTTTGAAACAATACCCAGAGGTACTTTTCCGATCCACTGAACTTCTAGCCCAATCTGCATCAGTAAATCCACTCAATCTGATATCCTTACTCATGGTGTACAAGAGTCCATAATCGACTGTTCCCTGTATATATTTGAGAACATGTTTGGCTGCTGCCCAGTGTGCCCTCTTCAGTTCCACCATGAACTGACTGAGCATGTTGACAGCATAACATATGTCTGGCCTGGTATTGACCAGATACATCAGGGACCCTATGAGCTGCCTGTATAAGGTGGGATCAACATCCTTGCCTTCTGATGCATCAATTTTCTTCCAGTTGGTGATCATTGGAGTAGCGATAGGCCTACAGTCCTGCATCCCGAATCTCTTCAAAATTTCTATAACATATATCCCTTGCCCAAGGAAGATCTCCCCCTTCTGCTGCCAAACTTCCAACCCCAAGAAATAATCTATTTGTCCCAAACCCTTCATGTCAAATTTTGTGGCTAGATTCTTCTTGCAGTGTTTGATGAGCCTGGATGATCTAGTTAGGAAGTTTCTGTGTTTTAGCTTGTTTATGGTTCATTTTGTACATTTCTTCTGCAATTGCATCGTGAAGGTTCAATAATTGTTTTATATGATGAATAATACATGTTAGACTAGTTAAGTGCAACTTGTAAGTCTCTTAAGTAAGAAAATTTTTATGACTGTAACAATAAGGTTAACGGCTCGCGATGTCGGATTAAGCCCTATACTGATAGAAACTTTATAGCCACACTACATAATCCCTCTGGATGTAGAAACCTAGTTCTAGCATTCCCCAATATCGCTTCGGGTGAGACTGCGGATGGCGCAAGTAGGTTGTTGCTGAAAGGGCTAGTGTTATAGGGTTTTATTGGTTAGCGCAACTAACTCTGAACCTCGGTCTAAGCCCCTGAAGCTAACAATTTCATGTGCCATAACCTTGTTGAAACACATTGTGAGAAACCTTTTCTTGACACTTTGACCTTTGGCCATCCCAACTCACAACATATTAGTCAAACCCTAGGTCTTGTGTTGCCCAAGTTTTCCTCTCCAAGGAGAGCAAATTGCCTCCTATTCATAGTTCCAGCCTCGTACTTAATTGCGCCTTTCCCTTAGAAGCTTTTTTGGTCACCTTATACCTCTAAGCCTATAATACTTATTAGGTGACCTTTATACTAGGACTCCTCCCATTGGTGAAAATCCATAAAGAGCAGGGGGTAGTAGCTATGGTGGTAGTAGGCTATTACCTCATTGTTTTCACTTGGTCTAGTGATAAGCCTTGTAGGGTACCCCTCTCCAAGGCCTGCTAGATTTTGCAGCAACACTTTCCTCACAAGACCTGCTAGATTTTGAGGCAACAGGGATATAAAACAATGCTACATTCTTCTTTCCTTTCTGTTTTTTTTGTTTTCCATGCCTTAGGTTCATCTTGTGTTTGCTTGATCTGAGGAGCTGATCTGATTTTTCTGATTCTACAGTCATCTGCTTTATGTACATAGTTATGGAAATTATAACATTCATTATAATCACACAAAGGTGCAAAAGGATTTCTTTCTCTAGGATCATTCCTTTTTGGATTTACAATCTGCTGTCTCTGTATCTTGTTGATTGAGAAACTTTATTTCTTGTATTTCTAATTTGATTATTTCTATGACAGGCTCTACAATTCAAGGCCTTGTGTCTAAAATTCGTGCATGAATGTCAATAACCATCGAAGATATTTTGGTACTTGGGAGTAGTTTGCCTTTGAGGATACGATCTTCTGATTTTTTTATGGCTTTCTCTTTGAGGGGAATAGGCTTCTGCTGGTTTCTTGCTTGATTTTTGTGGCTGTCCAAAATGTTGTTGCAAGCATTGTTTTGCTGCTGCTGAGTTTTATTGCTATTATTTTCTTTTCTTTGTTGCTGCTGATTCTTATTGATATCTCTTATTGTTTCAATGTTTTGCTATCATTTTCTTGTCTTTACTGTTGCTGATTATAATTATTTCCTTTAATTCCATTGCTATTACATTTTTTGAGTGCTTTAATGAAGCTGATTTGTTCTGTCTTCAAATTTCTTGGTGCTTGTCTCTCCTTCATAACCCAAGCCAGTCTTGATGAGGGGAGATCTTTTAATACTAATAATTTCATCTAACTCTTTCAGAACCTTTAATAAACCTCAAGTTCTGGTTCAGATGAGCCTTGGTTTTCTCTAATTCCTAAGGGAGATTATCTCTTCCTCCAATTTTTCACATTCCTTGCCTTTCTCCTTTATGTATTTTAATAGAATGTATTCAATCTTCTTTGCTTCCTCCAATTCTACTTTTAGAAAGAGAAGTGATGAATCTTCAGATTTGTGCTCTTTTATTTGATATTTATTCAGTAGTTCTTTTTGTTTCTTATTCCTTTTTCCTAAGTCGATTGATTTCAGTAAGGCATTGATTAATTCACCTTCCAAATCTACTTCAGTGTCTTCTTCATTTAATTCACATTCATCATGTTATTCATCTTGGGTTTCTATGGCCATGAGCATGAAATCGTTGATCCCTTCCTCATCATAAGATTGTTCATTATTATCTTTTGAGGAGCTGCAATCATCTTGGGTATAGAAGCTTTTCTTCTTCTTCTTGAAGCTCTTCTCCTTCTTGACTCTCCTATACTTATTCTTTTCCTTGTTATCATGTTTTTTTTGTTTTGTTTTTTTTGGTATGGGCATTTAGATGCATAATGGCCTATTTTACCACAATTAAAACATTTGTATTTCCCTGTTCCTTTCTTTAACCTTCTGACAAATCTAGAGCTTCAGCATTCTTGGGCATCTTTGATCTGCTTATCTGCTTTAAAGGCTTTTTTCCTTTGATGTAGATCTTCCCTTTGCAGTTCTGATTTCATAAGAAATTGATATTCCATGTATTTGATCATCGTTAATGTATTGAGGTCTTGCATCTCCTCAATAGTTGATACTTTGGGATTGAATCTAGCAGGAAGAGATCTCAACACCTTTTGAACTATTGTGGAATCATTAATAGTGACATCAAGGCCCCTCATGGTGTTCACTATTTCATCCACTCAAAGGAGAAATTTTGCCATATCCTCATCCTCATTCATTTTTAACGACTCAAATTACATTCTATAGATTGGGAGTTGGGCTTTTTTTACCTTACTATTACCTTCATAACTGTTTTTCAACTTTTCCCATATCTCTTTAGCAATCGTGCAATGCATAACTTTATCAAACTCTAATTTAAACAATCCACTTAGGATTGCATTCATTGCTTTAGCATTAAATGAAAACTCAAGCTTGTCATCTCAGTCAACCAATACAGGTGGCTTTTCATAGCCATTCAACAATGCATCATAGAGATCTGTATGAAGGGACAATAGGTAAGTCCTCATTCTCACTTTCCAAAAGGTATAGTTTGTTCCATTAAAAAGAGGAGTTTTGTTAGTAAGGTTTCAATCATGTTTGACCATGTTCCAGATTTAGATCTACCTTCTAGTTGTTAAACTATTGGTGAAGGAATCGAGTCTAATACCAATTGTTGCAAACCATTATAATTCAAAAAACATTCAATACTACAATAGTACATCAATCACATAAGAATTGGACACAGGATGTTTACGGGGAAACCTATACGGGAGGAAACCACAAGTCTTCTTTTAATTTTAGTGTAAATGCAAGCTTCGACTTCGATTTAAATCAAATTATGTAGGCACCAACCTAAAGGAAAGCTCCAATCCCCTTTTCTTTGCAAGCACCCACTTGCTGGAAGCACCAACTTCCAATGTTTGTAGGTAGGTACCCACTTGCTGGTCTTTTCAAGCTACTACTTGAAGGAGACACCAATCCCATGATAAACAATTGTAATATTTGTTCTGCCCAACTTCTTTGATCCTCTTTGAAACACCCTTTTCTTATACACAACAACTTTAGATTTTTCCCAACCTCCACTTATAACCTCTGGTTAGCTCATCTTTGCACATTTTGTCTCTTATCTGCTTCAGATTGCCTTCAACTTTTTCCTAGTCTTCTCCTGCCCACTGTCTCTCTTTCCCTCTCTTTTCCTCAACACAATTCACAATAAGGAATTCAACTTATTTACTTTTTTGCCGCTTCACACCCACTCATGAATTGCCGCAATTTTGTTTTTATTCGACAACATTTTCATTTTCTAAATTATAAGAACACGTTTTTGATTCTCATTGTTTGATTTCTGCAGCTGTCTCAAATTTTGGGGTCCCCTGAAACACCAAATTTTCTTTTTTTTGTTTATTAAATTCATCGTCCAGGCCAAGAATTATGAAACGCCACCAAATTTCGATCTTAGGCTTTAACCCTTGATTTTGAGGCTCCCCAACGCCTATGATCGAGAGCTAGGACTAAGGGCTTAATCCCCAAGGGCACTTAGCCCTGAACCATTGCATTTCGCACATCGTTAAACTTCCAGCACCTCACCTTCCAAGGTGCACCAATTGCTTCGATCAAGATTGACGACATCAAAGTTACTTTGGGGCCCTCTCGCTTCTTCGAGCTTTAGCCAAGGGGAGTGGGTTTGCAATTTGTCACACATGCGTCATAACACATCTCCAAATTCTCCGAGTGTGCTAAGAGATCTAATACCCTGTTACCCACCACTTCGTGGGTGATATCCCCAGGATAATTTTTTCTCCATGATGGACCTCAGTCGACAACCATCAACCCCTTACAACCTCTTGCTAGCTCGTTGTGCAATTTCTCTGCCACTTGAGCCAGCCATGTGGTTCTTCACCCACTTGTATTGATCGTATGTTTGAAGGCGGTTCTCTCGAATCTAAAGGTATGTCTTGGCATTTGGTAATTGAGTATTGGGTTTACTTATCATGGATACTTCTTGGTATGGATTCCTTAAAGGGGATTTGGCAGAAAGGGTTGGCTTAGTTTGTGCGCTTGTCCCCTTGATCTCTTTTGGCTGTTACCTTGGATCTTAGTCCTGTGGGATCTCCTTTATTGACCATTTGGTTAATAGGGTGGTACTACTTGGGAAACCCCGACTTTGTGTGCGTGGTACCATTCCTTTACCCGCATATATTACTCCCTTTCCACTCACCATACCCCTTTCATCATATTTCCCACCTAGGTCCACATTTCCATTCTGGGTCCACATAGGGCTAGCCTCCCTATACCCGTGCCCCCACTGTGGGTCAGACTTGGAATGAAGCCCCGGAGTATGAAGCAATTAAAAGAAAAATTAAAAAAAAAGCATAATTGGATAGATTTAACAAGAAATTGTACCGCAAAATGCAAAAGATGGTCGGGACAAAATTTTTAGCATGCGGGCAAAATCCAATGCATGAAATCTACCCCAATCCATGGCCATCACCTTGGTTCCATAGGCCCTAGATGAGCCTCCTTTATCATTTAGGAACCCATGATTGTCCCAACCCCTGAAGGCCGATGAACTGCCCTACCCAAAAGGGGTAATCATTGCTATAGCTTACACATCATGCTCTTGTCCTTTGATCCCCGAGCAGTGATTTAAAGAAAATTCATAAAAGGCAAAAGGCATATAAAGAAGGGTGGAACCCTCCTACACATTACATACCCAGGTGTGGGCTTTCTCTTATCTAGCTACTCATATGCCCCATTCACTGGCCCAGGATTGCCCCTCCCATTCCCTCCTCCATTCCACTTATTTATCACTTGCTACCCCCATTAGAGTTATGTACCTTGTACAAACTATCCCTTTTAAATGCTAAAACCACCTAATAAGGTACTTGGTCAACCCCCTTTCGGAGCTTGGAGACACTAGCACATACCAAAGCTCACTATGGAAGAGCATGCCATTATGAAGTGCCCACTTTGTTATCCATGATTTGTAAACTCTTTTACCTACTATTTAAATAACTGGTTGTACTGGAAGCTTAAGGGATACATTGGATCTTAAGCAAGATTACAGGTGGGTTCCATTTGGGTTTGTTCTCCCCTATACGCGATCCTAACCACTAGAGGTCTACATTGGCACATATAGGGTGTGCATCAAGAGCCATTGGCCTCCACAATAGTAGATAACACTCCATGGATCTTCATCGATGCTCAGAGACTACTTACGATCCACTTCTGGGATGATCGTGATATGCTTGGTACATTATGCCCAAACAGGCCCCCACAGGAGCTCCACACTATTGGCAAGTGTCCCAGGACTTGTACAATGTCATGGCAGTAGTCATTCCACCACTTGGATCCTTGCAGAGGATCTACAGGCATCTCCGATTCATATGGAGACCCATGGGGTCATTTATGTGTCCTCAGACACACTGGGAGCACCACAGGTCTACTACTTGGAGAACAAGGGGCCATCCCCTTGTCTATCATATTCTGAGGAATTTATTCTTCATTATGGCACTTTAGGACATTATTAGTCCTTTGGAGGGCCCCACGACATGTACATATTATTATTTGGCTCCTTGTGAGGCTTATTTTTACACTTGTGAGCTAGTTTGGTGGGCTTGTGACCAATAGGGGTTTTATTTGCACATTATTTTATCATTAGGGGCTAATGTAGGCCCATAAGCTAATTCGAACTCCTTAGGAGGTTATATATTGATGTTAGATACATTCATTTGGATCATCGCTTGACTTGAGATCTCTCTAATCATAGAGAACTTCACATTTTTTCGTTGGAGGATTAAAGTGAAATTGAGACCAAACTTACCTTTCTCAAGGATATTACTCTCGATGAATCCTCTTTTGAAAACCTTGAGAGAGATGATCCCATTAGCCCCTTGACAAATGACATCGAAGATTCTTTCCACATTGAAAAGGAGAAATAGGAAATTGTTGGTCCTCAGTTTGATTATGCTCCCATTTATGACACCGACAAGGAGGATGAGGGTGAGATCGGTCTTCCCTTCCCCTCAGGGACTATTTATAATGACATACCCATTGATACCCTTGGGAAGGAGAATCTTCATTTCCCTTTGCATAAAGAGGGGCAGTTGGAAATGATCAACTTTCCTTAAAAGAGAGACCGGATCTTTGATACTAAGGGAATTGATAAGGCTCCCACTTCTCTTGAGTATGATTCTATGTTCAAAACACTTGAGCCTTTCGATTATGACTTTGGGAAAGCACAACCCATTGAATACAATACGTCTTTCTCCTTTTTTCCTATTTGTCATTATCTTGGGTCTTCTTCAGGTGATTCCCTCACCCTTGGTTATTTGATCTCAAGTAACTGTGACTCCTTTTCCCCTCTCGAGTACAGTGTCAAGGAAAATTCCATCACTAATTATACCTTTTCTCCTTGGAGGCACCATCGTGGTTTTGATCACTCCACAATTGCCCCTCTCTAGTGTAATCATCGTGTGCAACCTACTTCTGTTTCTTCATCTTGTCGGCCTCCCTTTCCTACTGATCATGACCCGATGAAGGCCATAAGCCATGACATAAATAATGAGGACAATGGTGGAAGTGATATGTTGGAGGTCGTCATCCACTGGAAGTTTATGAGCTTGGTTGTTGACATCTCTATATTTTGGTTGCAAGATAAGATCTCACCGAGTAGATTACATCCTTTTCCCACCTCTTCTCATATAATCATCCATGTGTGGGCATCTTATTTCCCCACCTCCCACCCATGGCATCCTCCATGTGTTTGGATTTGCATTTGCGTTGGGATTTGCTACATAAGTAGTCATATTGGTAGGCGTATGTATATTTATACGATGATATGTTGGTTGCACTGGCTTTATGATTAAACTTAGCATTAACATTAGCATTATCACATGTAGGATGCATTGCATGTTGATTTTTGCATTAGAAATAACGTCATATGATATTTCTCATGATAGATTAGATTGCATTTAGAGTAAGAATTGCATATTCTATTTCTTGTTGGTTTTATAGGCAAACATTAAGGATGGGTGATCATAAGACGCCCTGAAAAAAACATGCTTCCTCGTGGTTTTGAATCTTTGACATGTGCAGGTAATAGGTCTACGATGACGAAGAGATTGCTGGAGTTCTCGTGACCTCCTGTTCGAGCAACCTCACCCACTTCTTCGAGAGATTACATCTTAGTTGGAGCTAGATGTTACCCACCACTTCGTGGGTGATATCCCCAGGAGAATTTTTTCAACATGATGGACCTCAGTTGGCAACCAGCAGCCCCTTGCAGCCTCTTGCTAGCTCGTTGTGCCATTTCTCTGCCACCTGAGCCAACCGTGTGGTCCTTCACCCACCCGTATTGATTTTGAAGGTGGGCCTCCAGAATCTAAAGGTATGTCTTGTCATTTGGTATTTGAGTATTGGGTTTACTTATCATGGATACTTTTGGGTATGGATTGATGGGGGGATTTGGCGGAAAGGGTGGGCTTAGTTTGTGCTCTTGTCCCCTTGATCACTTTTGGTTGTTTCCCCTGGATCTTAGTCCCATATCTCCTTTATTGATTATTTGGTGATAAGGCGGTACTACTTCAGAAACCTCGAATTTGGGAGTGTGGTCCCATTCCTTTACCCACATATATTACTCCCTCTCCACTAACTATACCCCTTTCATCATTTCTCCCACTTGGGCCCGCATAAGGCTAGCCTCCCTAACCCCTTGCCCCCACCGTGGGTCAGGCTTGGAATGATGCCCTAGAGGTTGGAGCAATTAAAAGAAAAAGAAAAAAAGCATAATTGGCCACATTTAACAGAAAATTGTACAACAAAATGCAAAAGATGGTCGAGACAAATAAATTAGCATGTGGGCAAAAGCCAATGAATGAGCTCTACCCCAATCCATGGCCATCACCCTGGTTCCATAGGCCCTAGATGTGCCTCCTTTATCATTCAAGAACCCATGATTGTCCCAAGTCTTGGAGGGTAATGAACTACCCTACCCAAAAGGGGTAATCACTGCTGTATCTTATACATCATGGTCTTGTCCTTCATGCCTCGAGCAGTTAATTAAAGAAAATTCATAAAAGGAAAGAGGCATATAAAGAAGGGTGGGAAAATCAAGGCTGGGTCACCTCATGTACCATGATTGTTCCCTCCTACACATTACATACGAAGGTGTGGGCTTCCACTTATCTAGCTACCCCTATGCTCCAATATGTGGCTCAGGATTGCCCCTTTCATTCCTTCCTCCATTCCACTTATTTACCACTTGCTACCCCCATTAGAGGGATGTACCCTGGACATACTATCCCCTTTAAGGCCTGAAACCACCTAATAGGGTACTTGGTTAACTCCCTTTGGAGCTTGGAGACACTAGCACATGCCAAAGCCCACTTTATTATGCATGATTTGTAAACACTTTTACTTGATTAATTTAACGACTGGTTGTACTGGAAGCCTAGGGGACGCATTGGATCTTAAGCAGGATTACAGGTGGGTTCCATTTGGGTTTAGTCTTCCTATATGAGATCCTAACCCCCAGAGGTCTATATTCGCACATATAAGGTGTGCATCGAGAGCCATTGGCCTCCACAAAAATTGACAACACTCCACGGATCTTCATCGATGCTCAGAGACTACTTGTGATCCACTTTTGGGATGATGGTGATATGTTTGGTACATTATGCCCAACAGGCCCCACGAGAGCCCCACACTCTTGACAGGTGTCCCAGGACTTGTACGATTTCATGGCAACATTCATTCCACCACTTGGACCCTTGCAGAGGATCTACAAGCATCTCTGATTCATATGGAGACCCATGGGGTCATTTATGTGCCCTCAGACCCACTGGGAGCACCACAGGTCTACTACTTGGAGAACAAGGGGCCTCCCTCTTGCCCATCATATTTTGAGGAATTTATTCCTTTGTATGGCACTTCAGGACATTATTAGGCCTTTGGAGGGCCCCACGACATGTACATATTATTATATGGCCCCTTGTGAGGCTTCTTTTTACACTTGTGAGCTAGTTTGGTGGGCTTGTGACCAATAGGGGTTTTATTTTCGCATTATTTTATCATTAGGGGCTAATGTAGGCCCATAGGCTAATTCGAATTCCTTCGGAGGCTATATATTGATGTTAGATACATTCATTTGGATCATCACTTGACTTGGGATCTCTCTAATCATAGAGAACTTCACATTTTTTCCTTGGAGGATATTTTTTGGAGATGGATGAATTTTGACGTATGGATTTGAACTATTTTCTTGTCTTGGAGCTTTGTCTTGCAAATGAAATGCTGGTTGGATATATTCTATAATGTTGTAAGTAAATTTTGACATTGTTATACTTGTTGCTGCATACTGCTAATATTAGGGCTAGTTGCTGCATAATTGAAATGTGTACTTAAGCATGTTTTAGCTAATTTAATGTATGGGCCAATGTTATATGAATGAAATGTCCTAGAGATTATTTGTCTCGATAAGCTTGCATCATTTGCTTTGAAGTATAAATGCTTGAAGGTCACTTGTCTTTTCTTTCTCTCAACATTGGATGAAGCTGACTTTTCGGGCCTCTTTGAGCAAGAAACCAAGTTCTTACTCATCATCATCCTTGACTCCATATCCCCATGTGAATTAGGCATTGACCCCTCAAAAAGGGTGATCATTAAACCCTCTATTTACCCTTTCCCCTTTTTCCTTAGGTCTGGCCCCATTAGGTCACTTAGGGCATCAATTCCCTAGGAATTGATCCAAGGGAAAAATTCGATCTCCTTCAGGCTGTTGCGCTGGTGGGTCCCCTCCTTCTCCTCCAAATTTGAGGCAATTCTAATGGTGGAATCTTTGTGAATTCCAAGCCCTAGCTCTAGGATCGAATTTTGCCTAGGCATCCGCAAGGCTAGACCACAACAGGATCAATTCAACCTTTTGAAGTAAATATTCTTGTTTGGTCCTTTCCCTTCACCTTGTATAGGAACACCATTGGTTGCTGCATTCCATTCTCTAGCCTTGGTTGGGTCCACTTGGCCCTGTGTGGTCCCACTTCTCAATTAAGATTATTTGTCAAGGACCATTTTGGAATTCAAGTTTCCCAAGGATTATAGGGATTGAGAACCTCGTCTATAAGCCTATTCCTTCTCTCTCAACCCTCCAATCCTCACCCCTTACCCCTAGAGGACCAAGTCCCTGGCTTAAAGAGCAAGCAAGTTCCATTCTTCATTCAATCCTTGGGAAAGGGTTTCCAGGGGCACTTTCCACCATTCCATTGACATGTACTTTATAAGTGATCCTTACACTACCGAGACTCCTCCCATCGGTGAAAGTCCGTAAAGAGCAGGGAGATTTAGCTGTGGTGACAACAGGATAAGGCTCCACTGTTGCCCTTATCCTAACAGTGTCCCTCTTAGGAACCCCATTTAGGTCCCCTGCTGGTTTGAGTGGTAACATACCCCAAGTCAATCTGATGGGTAGAAAATCACTGTAGTGCTCCTTGTCTTTTCAATCTTTAACGAGAGTGGGGATGGGAGGGGGTGGCCGCAATTTGTTAATTGATGAACTGCAATTGATGGGAAGATTTCCACTTGCATCTCACCTCCTATCGCTCACCTATGGCTGCTCGTTATCGATGCCCAGACATTCTATCTGGGCGTTGGGCGGTGGCTGATGGTTGTTGGGCTGAAAGCCCACAACTTTTCAAAATCTATTAACAATGTGGTTCCTTACAAACCAAATCCTTGGATTTAATCCCAAAGCTCTGCCACACCATTTTCCAGATGTATGCCATGTGTCATGCAACTTCATTGCCACATGTCTTTTGCTCGAGTTGCCATGTCATTGGTTTGCCACTTGTCTTGCCATGCCATTGCTACATGGCACTCAGAAAAGGGCCACTTGGCCAACAAAAATGTCCAAATGTTCCTACCACGTGTCCTCACCTTAGGGTGCCACGTCATCACCTTGCCACATCAACTCTCTGTCATTAGCACTTGCCTTGACATGTGCTGCCATGATATGCTGGGGTCCACTTGGATGCCACATGTGTCGCTTGCTACTCGTTGCTCGTTCTTTTGTGTGCACATTGTTTATACTTGGCAAACTGATAAACGCTCTGACTCTTGTCGCGAGCTCCTTGGCTATCTGGTGTAGTGATTAGCACCTACTTGGCCACTGCTTGTCACTTGTTCTGTTGTGTGGATATTCGATTGGACCATGTGATCCGATAAGTGCTTGGGCTCTTGCTAATAGCTCCTTTGCGACTGGGTGCTGTGTTCAACGCCTTGCTGCTCCATTACTTGTCGTTGGTCGACATGTTTCTCCTGAGCTTGTGCGTTCTATTTTGTTTTGGCATTGATTTAATGAGGTGAGGCCCTTTTGGAACCGTAAGCCAAAGAAACCATGACTAAACTTCAACTCAATATTTCTCTTCATTCCTTGGGAGTTTGACCAAGTGCCATATATCACTATAAAGGTCTCTAAGAGGGCTATCTGACCAAACACTTAAATTTTTCATTTGAGCTTAGGAACCGAGGAAGAAATTCCTCCATCGATAACAAGCCCCCCTAAACCTAATATCACATGACATCAATGACTAGTCTTTGACATCAATGACAATGACTGCCAACATGGTCAACAATATGTACTATTGAAGAAAAACTTTTCGAAATAAAGTGCCTTGTGGCATTATCTAATATTTGGTAGTCTTGCACGCAATCAATTACTAATTCAATTCTTACACCTGCTCTATGCATTAAGTAATCATGTAGGCAATGTTATTGGGGGTTTGTTTCTTTATCTTATATCCCAAAACTTTGTTGCCTAGATTTGTCATTCCATTGTTGTTTGCCATTTCATTTCTCTTGTTTCTGGTAGTGTTCTGAGAATGCAGTTCGATTAGAGAATAGAAATGTTGTTCATTATCTAGATCTATGTACTTTGGGTATGTATAAACATTTGTAATGTAACAACATCTATTGTGGTATGTATCTAGTTGTGCAAGACAATTGAATAATCGATTTTGTTACCTCTTTTATAGTTCTAAGTTCTAACTTATCATCAAATAGGGGGGGAGTTGGATTACCTTATTGGTAGAATGTGCCATGTTATGGTTTAAAGCAAGAGTTCTTTTAAAGTGCATGTCAAAGATGATTACAAAGGTCCTAAATAACATGTCTTCTATAGATTCATACCCAATTCTGTTAGTTGTGAAGGTAAATGGAGATGGGTTTGTTTAATAAGGTTTATGATTTAATGGTGTAGGTCTGTTCTTTATGATCCACAATAAATTGCATTTAGTAAAATTATTGCCCTGTTACAAGAAAATCTAGCATCTAGTGCAAAGCCTCACTAGGTGACCTAATAATGTGCAACACATTGGAGTGTTAACACTATCACCTCAACAACTACCCCCTCTTTACTGAAGCACACAATCCAACACAAGGTGGCTTCGATGGTAGGGCTCGTGGATTAAGTAACCCAAGGATCTTAAGCAAAGTGCTCCCTAAGGATTCTCTAATAAAAATATTCATTAGATTAGGATATGACAAAATAGTGTTTGTAGTGGATGAATGAGTAAAGTCAAGGCTTGGGTTCAAGGGGCTTGTGTGTCAATCTAGGTCATGATCCAAATAAGGTGTCATATCACCAAAATAGCGCTCCAAAGCCCACATTGTGTTCAAAATTATCACAACATCACCATAAGAGGATCTAGGATGACATCATTAAGGAATAAGATGGCTTCAACATGGTAAAGGGTGAATCTACCCTCCCAAAATGATCACCACCATCAATTACTATCGCAAATAGGGGGAAGTTGGATTACCTTATTGGTAGAATGTGCTATGTTATGGTTTAAAGCAAGAGTTCTTTTAAAGTGCATGTCAAAGATGATTACAAAGGTCCTAAATAACACGTCTTCTTTAAATTCATACCCAATTTTGTTAGTTGTGAAGGTAAATGGAGATAGGTTTGTTTAATAACGTTTATGATTTAATGGTGTAGGTCTGTTCTTTATGATCCACAATAAATTGCATTTAATAAAATTTTGGCCATGTTACAACAAAATCTAGCACCTAGTGGAAAGCCTCACTAGGTGACCTAATAATGTGCAACACATTGGAGTGCTAACACTATCACCTCAACAACTACCCCCTCTTTACTGAAGCACACAATCCAACACAAGGTGGCTTCCATGGTAGGGCGCGTGGATTAAGTAACCCAAGGATCTTAAGCAAAGTGCTCCCTAAGGATTCTCTAATAAAAATATTCATTAGACTAGGGTATGACAAAATAGGGTTTGCAGTGGATGAATGAGTAAAGTCAAGGCTTGGGTTCAAGGGGCCTGTGTGTCAATCTAGGTCATGATCCAAATAAGGTGTCATATCACCAAAATAGCCCTCCAAGGCCCACATTGTGTTCAAAATTATAACAACATCATCATAAGAGGATCTAGGATGACATCGTTAAGGAATAAGATGGCTTCATCACGGTAAAGGGTGAATCTACCCCTCCAAATGGGTCCCAAAATGTTCACCACCATTAGTTACCATCACAAGAAGTTCAACATCCATCAAGAAGTACAATGTTAACATCAGGGCGTGTTGTCATCTTAGGGGTACAACATCTCTAAAGTCAATGCCCTAACTCCAAAACTCATTGTCTAAGTTATTTTGGTTGGAGGAGGGTCATATCATCAGTGTGAAGTCATCATCCAAGTGAATGATCCTCAATAAGGCGGCTCCAAAGCCATCCATAAGGTGCCATGCATCATCATGGAATGGGGCAAGAGATTCCCTAAAATGTGTTGGAGAAGCATCACTTATCCCTTAAGGGATCCTAGCCGCACTCGTAATAACAACCTAGGATTTACTCAAGGAATCAAGTGAGATCAACATCATTGGTACAAGAACCATAGAGACATCAAGGTGGGCCATATTCAATGCCAAAGCGCTTAAAGTATTTGACACATACATCAACTTCAAATGTTACATCACTTAAGTATGGGAGGGTTACCATATGATTTTATTAGGTGCTTCCAAACCTAGGAGGAGGGGAACAATTCCTAGGTGAACCCTTTCAAATGATAGGTGTAATGGCTTGGTGTTTACCTCATGAAAGGTGTCAGAGTCTTACACTAGGTTATGAAAATCATTGTCCATGAGCGCCTTTGTAGAGGTAGCGCTTAACTGTTGGAGTTGCTTTCCCTCGCCTTTGTTTTTCTGTCCCCAATATTTTCCTTTTCTTTCTTGCTTTCATATGGCTTGCTCAACAAGCTTTATGGATTTATCAATAATAATCATACAATACCCCTTTAATGATGATCAATTTATCACTTCATCAAAGTCGTGATGTTTATAGAGAGTTCCTTTTACTATGATAGGCATGATATGCATGGATACTCTAGGGGATGAGTGGCTATATAAAAGGGGGTAGAGTTCAAGCTAATATTGGAGTTTAGTTTGCTTTAGTTGGAGTAGGGATGGATCTAATCTTTTGGAGTGTATCATTCTATTGCTTTCCCTGTATTTATTAATTTTCATTTCCATGTTGTCCATACATGTTTTCCATTTAATTCCAAGTTTTGTTATGTCTAAGCCTTGTTCTTTGTTGTGGCACTAGCTAATTTTTTGGTTTGAACTCATCTTTAAATTGCTTTTAATCCTGAGAATAGACCATTTTGAATTGACATAAGTTTTCTTCTATCCAGGAAAACATGTCGATATAAAGGAGTCTGAAACAATTGTCAAGCCATTGAGAAATTTTGAATGTCTGACATTATGCCATATGAGCTAAGAAACCTAATTCGTCCCCTAGGGTCTACGTGTTGCAAATCCGGCGAATTCGACAAGATTCATGTCCAGAAATCGTGACACGTCGTCTTCGATCCGGACACGATCGAATCCGGATCGTGTTCTGATCGGACACGATGTGTCACGATCGGACACGACGTGTCACGTTCGGACACGACATGTCACAATCGGACACAATGTGTCACAATTTCCGGACACAAATAAGGAAAAAATGACTCACGCACCTTTTGAAGAGCCTTTTCGCACTTCTTTTTTTACATTCACTTGTTTACTTTGATCAGGGTTTGTTATGGGTGTTTGGGAGGAAGGAGCAAAGGGTGTGGGAACATTTTCAAGGAGATTCAAGCAACAGGTAATATTTTTGCATTTTTATTACAACAATTTGCATATGCATTTCTTTTACAAATTTGTACATCTTTGGAAATTTTTCTTTAACAACATTCATGGCTCAATCAAGGGCAGCAGGGAAGGGGCAAAGGAAGGGGAAGAATGTCCCCATTGGAGATGCCCTTCCTCTTCCAATTTCATCAGTGTTTGCTGCAAGTAATGTTGAGGGAAGACTTCCTCCTCAATGTAACAATGAAAAATATCCCTTGTGGAAATATGTCACAAGAGAGCAAGGACCACCCAACAAAGTGAAGGGAGGAGGCAATGTGAGTTGGAAATGCAACTATTGCCATAATAATTTCATGAGCACATGTTTCCGTGTGGAAGGTCATTTGTTGGCTTTACTAGGTTGTGGAATTAGAGCTTGTACAAAGGTGCCTTTATCAAAGTGGAAAGAAACAGAAAGAGAGTCTAATGTTGGTATGGCAAAGGTGGCTGCAAAATTAAAATAGCCAAGAATGATGACCCCCTTCCATTCTTGAGGAAATGCAACAATAAACTCCCATTTGAGAATTCTAGTGGGAGACGAGCAACAAAAAGAAAGGCAATGTCACTTGGTCGAATGGACAAGATTTTTCAGAAGGAGAAACGGGAAGAACTTGATCTCACCATTGCCATTTTTTCTTATCAAAACTTCATGTCCTTTAAAGTTGCACACTCACCTCTATTTATTGAGATGTGACGAGCTCTAACTCAAGGGGATCCATCAGGGTATGTGCCTCCTGGGTCAGAGAAGCTTAGAAGCAAATTGTTGACGAAGGCAAAAAAAGAAGTGGAAAAAATGCTTGAGCCTATTAAAGCATCATGGCCAACATCTGGGGTTAGCATTGTTTCTGATGGATGGATAGATCCAACATGACACCCACTCATCAACTTCATGGTGTCTTTTTTGAATGGCCCAGTTTTCTTGAAAGTAGTGGATGCACTTGGACAATACATGGATGCACAATATATGTGTGAGTTGTTGATTAAAGCTATTGAAGATGCAGGTGTTCATTCTTGTGTGCAAATTATTACAGATAATGCACCTTTTTTCAGGGCTGCTAGCATGATTGTGGAAGCTAAATATCCACAATTGTTTTAGACACCTTGCATTGTCCATTCATTGAACTTACCACTGAAATCTATTGCTTTTGATGTGCTTTGGATTGGTAACATTATTGAGGATGCACGACATATCTGTAACTTCGTACAAAATCATACAAATGCCCTCACTATCTACAAGGAGTACAACAATCTATTATTTTTGAAGATTGCGGATACACAGTTTGCCTCTTCATTCATCATGTTGAAGAGGTTGATGCTGGTTAACACCGCTCTTGGGGCCATGGTTATTTTAGAGTTTTGGTCTTTTTGGAGAAATATAGATCAAGTAGCCTCTAAAAGAGTGAAGGACACAGTGTTAGATGATGCTTGGTGGGAGAGGGTAGATCTAGTTATTCAGATCATGGACTGTATCATTTCCTAGCTTCGATTTGCAGATACAGACCAACCCATCCTAGGAGAGGTTTATGAGGGATGAGATTCCATGATTGAGTATGTGAGGAGCATTATTTTACAGAGTGAGTCCCCTGAGTATGAGACATCGTCAGAGGCCCTCTTCACCACTATACATGATATTCTTGTCAGCAGATGGGACAAGAATTGCACTCCTTTACATTGTTTGGCTCACTCATTGAACCCAAAATACTACAACCATGAGTGGCTGAATGATGGACCTTCTCACAGATTCCCTCCTCACATGGATGGTGAAATCTCATAGGGGAAGAAAGATGCATTCAGGAGTGTTTTTTAGAATCGAGCATCCCTTGATGAGTTGGAAGATGTCTTTGCAGAATTTTCCACTGGTACTGGTCGATTTGCAGGATATGATCTAATTAGAGGTAGGGGGGACTAAGAAGCCCTATTCTTGGTGGGCAAATTTTGGGCAAAAAGCCCTTCTTTAGAGCAGTTAGCCACGAGGCTCTTCTCTCAGGTGACTTCATCCTCTTATTGCGAGAGGAATTAGTGCACATATGGGAATTTGTATAGTGTCAAGAAGAGTAGTGTTGAGCAGTTGAGGGCAGAGACAATGGTGTATGTGCACACTAACATTCGTCTTATTTACAGGCAGAGGGATAAGTGGTTGAAGGGAAAGACAAAGATGTGGGATGTCTTTCCTGATGATATGGGTCTGGACAATAGTGTTGATTTGGCATTGGCCAACTTGGATCTCAATGATCTAGTGCTAGAGCCTGTCAGATTTGATGATGGTGATACTATAGAGGGGTCTTCCTCCACACCAGTAGATGCAAAGATGAATTTGGATACAGAGGAGGAGGATGCAACAGAGGAGAGCAATGGTGACCATGATGATTAGGACATAGATGCTGATTTTGATGATGGCTATGAGGATTGAAGACTCATGAGCTACCTACTGCCTTGTGGCTTGTATATTTTTAGTTGTTTTGTATTTTCTATTTCTATTTGCCATTGGCATTGCGCTACCTATGTAACACATTTTGATTATGATGATTTAATGAGAAAACTGCAGTTGTTAGTATCTTTATCTTACTATCTTGTCTTTCTCCTATTGGATCATTGATGAATTGAATATGTATTATGATTTATCATTTATGTCACAATTGTATTTGTATGTACTATGCATAATGTTACTCTGTAAACAGTAAAACTTACATCTTGATGAAGATCTATGTTTGAAATCAATGAATTTGTATCATGAATGAGAATTTGTGTAAGAAATATCTAATTTTTAATATATATATATATATATATTTTAGTAAAATATTATAAATGCATCTGAATGTGTCCTGTTCCGTGTGGTCAACGTGTCTGTATCCGATACTCGAATCCCCATATCCATTGAATCCCAATCCAGGTGTCAGGTGACTTAGCATATGAGTGGTTAAAAAAATATTTGAGCTTTTGATTTGTAACTTTCGACTGATTATCCTGTTTGCTAAATTTTGTATCATTCTCATCCATCCCTGTTTCATGTTCAATTATATGTTTTGTCATGTCTATTAGCCTTGCTTCTTTGTCGTGGCACTAAGTACTTGCTCTGTGGCACTAAGTACTTGCTCTTTTGAAAACTAGTTCTGAAAGGCTGAAACATCTTGTCATCCCATGCCAGATATGCCTATCTTGTAGCATCGTGGACGAGTTTTTGGACTCTAAAATATGCTTCCTTGCCTTCGCTTCCTGATGTTGTCATAGTTTTAACTCAGCATAGTAAAATTACATCTCAAAATATTCAGAATATCAGTGGCTCACTATGTGTGCTGAAATGGTTGATGAGAAAAGTACAATGGATTCATTGGCTCATTGGCTAAAGGTTAAAGAAATCTTGAGAAAAGTACAATGGATTCATTCTGAGAAGAATGCTTCTCAGCAGGGAGAATGGAGAAGAATGCTTCCTGGCAGGGAGAATGGGAGAATTTAGGTAACTACTCTATAAAATCACATATCAAGAAGAGCTAACAAAGCTTGCAAAATGGCACACAAGTACAAATCATACGACAAGTGGGAGTCGTATGGTAATGGATATGAAGTTAATGACATGGGTTGCAAGAAAAAGACCATATTCTTATGTAACCTTACAATGTTCAGTATGAATTAGTAGGAGAGTTGTTTTTTAAATTAGAAACTGATGTTGAAATTGAAATGGAATGACTCCATGTGACTTGTTGCAGGTGACTCTCTTATGTCAATGTGGTTCTGGTGGATTGACACATAGGACTGCATCTGCAGTGATCAGCACAATTAAGGTTTATGAATTTACCATTTGCCTGTTTTTTGCAGTTTATTTTGTTTCTATTATACTTGTTAAATATTGACGGGGTTTTTTTCAATTTTGTTATTGCCATTGTGGTCTTTTGTGGAGAATTAGTTTATTCTAACTAGTGCAATGAAGTTCTTTAGGTCTGTTATAGCCTCTATTCAACTTTAATACATGTACTTATGTTCACCATTCATTACTTTGCAGTCATTAATTGGCCACTTTGATTTGGACCCAAACCGTGTTTTTGACATTGTAAGTTTTTTCACTACTCTTTACTTGTAGTTTCATTTTGTATTTTGAGTATTAGTTTATTAACTCTTTAATGCATGTATAATCTGGAATTAACATGTGTTGAAGGAGCATGCCAAAATATCTCTGCCTCTTTTTGCTGGTGTATTATATTACTTGGATGTAAAGATTTTTGAAATTTGTAGGTGTTTTGATTTTTAATGAGAAGCAATATTTAAGGACTCTTGGAAAGATACGTAGTCTGTTTTC
The DNA here is from genome assembly GCA_000404065.3 of Pinus taeda. Lineage (NCBI taxonomy): Eukaryota > Viridiplantae > Streptophyta > Pinopsida > Pinales > Pinaceae > Pinus > Pinus taeda. The sequence continues at coordinate 216,057 of APFE031370735.1, forward strand.
TGCTAGAATGTCCCAGCATTTTATTTAATTTATTATCCTTCTATTCAGTGTTCTTCGGCACATTTTTGATGATACAATCTGTCTTTTTAATTGAACTTTCCACTTGCAAAGATAAGTTTCAGACGAACTATTTTATAGTTGTATCATGTGAGGAGGATGGCTTGAGCATATTTTGCATTCGAGATTCTAGTATTATTTGTAATCACCCCCCAAATATTAAAAATATGATGGTCCTTATTCTAATCAGCTAGTTATATTGCTGTTCATTTTATTAAGAGGTTGGTAAGAGTGCTGATCTGTTTTCATTGATGTCCGCATTCCCTCTTTTTGTTGCACCATCTTACTCTGATTACCTGTTTTAGTTATATTGTTGTATATACTCTAGAGAAATTGGCAGTACTATTTTGTAAATGTCCAACTTACTTTGTTCCTGTGCTGCCACACATTAGGTTTTAGTATGCTTAACATGCATGGCTGTTCTAGAGAAACACGCTGGATGTCTTATTGTCTTCCACTGGTGTGATGTTGTTTAAACTGGCTAAGGAATTCTTTGCAGGTTTTGGAATGTTTTGAGCTGCAACCTGAAAATGATGCTTTTCTTGAACTAATACCTATCTTCCCAAAGGTAGGCTTCTGTATTTTTTAAGTGGTTAAATTTTTTGAAATACTAAACTTTGTTGTTACACAATCTGGGCAAATTTATGCCACTGCTTACACAACATATAATTGTCTTCGTAGTTATTGACGATTGGTCACTGGTGGGATGATCATGAATGTATTGTTGGACAAGTTGTATCTATCATGAGTTATAGCTAATTTTTTAATTCTCAATTCTTGACAGTCTCATGCTGCACATATTCTTGGATTTAAATTCCAGTACTACCAGCGTCAAGATGTAAATGAGTCTGCACCTGATGGACTGTACAGACTTACAGCAGAACTGGTGAAGGCAGATTTTATTGACCTTGATAACATGTAAAGTTCTTATATAACCCATTTATTGATAATTTGTGTTCATTTATTCTGTTTGCCTTTTCGTACTTGGCAAATAAGAAATCCACTATTATCTCTTTTGGCATGAATTGAAACCTCATGTAGGTCAAGATTGAAGATATTCATTTTTAACTAGTTTAACTAAATGCATAATAGAAGGATATTGATAATTTAGCTAAATGTATAAAAGAAGGATATTCATTTTTTGTTAGAATGGTTTGCATAAGTTGCCTTTAGATATTTATATCAATTTAATATGATGGTTGTTAAGTCATGTTCTACTTCACTTTTATTTATTTATTTTGTTTATTCCAATGAAAAAATCTGTCATTTCTATCCAAGGAGATCGGACAATTGCGTCTGCATACCATTAACTGTTTGAAAAGGCCGCGTCAAACTTTCATAACTCTGGATATAGATCAGTTTTTCCATTATCAGTTAAAAGACCAAAATATAAATATTAAAAACCTTCCTAAACTGCAAAATACTGATTAAGACCAGCATTATGAAAAATCAACCAGTGTTGATAACATCTGCATTGGCAGAAAATTGGCAAGGGTCCAGAAAACATCCTCTTGGAAACATCTGTGAAAATTGGTAAACTGCAGTAAACATTAAAAAATACAAAATATATTCATTTTTTTTCAAATTTTATACATATAAAGCATCAGCATCATCAGATAAACACATTGACACATAAATATCTCAAAATATGTTTAGTGGATATCCATGATCATGCCTTGGCTCCATCTGGAATTGACTAAGAATGTTTACTGCAAAACATATGTCTGGCCAGGTGTTGATAAAGTACATCAAGGAGCAAATCAACTGTCGGTAGGATGTGGGATCAACAAGGCTTGAATTTGAACCCCTTAACTTCAAATTAGTTATCATCGGAGTTGTCATAGATTTACTATCCATCTAAGTTGCACGAAATGGGGAAACGGGTATGAGTTTCCGAAACGGGAAGTGATACGAAACACGACCTCCCCAAATTTTGGAAACGGGGAAACGCGAATATATATATATATATAT